>QUSF01000048.1:2004244-2204525 GCA_003676055.1 Chloebia gouldiae | reverse complement strand
ATAATAATAATAATAATAATAATAATAATAATAATAATAATAATAATGATAAATAATTAAGGTTGAGCTTTCAGATCAGTCATGTTGGTTTAACAATGTGGAGATTTATACTGACTTTCATGAGATCAGAACCAAGTCAACAATGAGCTCCTGTTTAAACATATTTTTAACTGAGAAAGATTAAGAGCTCATAATACAGTGTTACTGTATGTGTCTAATACTGTATTTACACTACTTCTAATAGAGTATTGACAGAAAAAAAAAGAATCCCACAATCAAAATAATTAAAATGTGTGCTACTTCTCAACTCTTGTATAAGCTTTTGGGAATACTCTATTTTTCTATTGCCAAGTGGAAATAATCTAATTTTTTATTACCAACCTTGGTAAGTGTCTTACTTTAATATTTCCTACCCTCATTAAAAACATTGTACATTGTGGGGTTTTCCTCCCCAGAAAGATTGCAGTTTGCAGAAACAAGTCATGGAAGAAAAGTAGTACAGGAGTACTAACTCCTGAGGAATCCTGAATGTGGGCTAGGATAACTTAGTTCCTTAATTTGCTTTCTGCATATTTTTGACTCTAAACTAAGTATTGGCTATCACAGCAATCTTTCATGCCTGTGGCAACCTCAAAGTTTATTGTCTGTAAAGACAACAGCAAGGAAAATATTCTCTCTCATGATCTCCAACTGCTATCCCCAGTACTATCAGACCTGAACGTGACTTCAGTGTTATTAAAATTCTTCAAAACAACCCAACCAGGTGACAGTTTCTGTGCCATGTTTCCATCATATATTACTTCTTTCCTATTAAAATAAAAAACATCACGGTTTCTCCTGCAGCTGAGTGCATTTGCCTACCTCTTCTGGGCCCTTGGTCAAATAATTGGTAAAGTATTCAAAAAGCTGTTCCTGTAGCCAAACACAGCTTTGTTTTCTAACCCTATAATTCTAATTCAGTCTTTCCAGTCTTTCCATAACAGCTACATGCAAATGTCCACAACCACAAAGTATGTTAAAATGAGAGTCATAATTTTTCTGTTGGCACCATCAGCTTAACAGTAAAAATATTTTTACATCAGGACAATCTTTGGGACAAGCATATTTTTTGCACTATGCTAGGTAGTGCAAATTGCATTTTTTGATGCTTGCAAAATGTTCAATGAGCTGGTAAAAGGCTTTTCACTACCTACCTCATTTTCTGGGAGGGAGGAAGATCCTCAGAATCCTATATTTGGCCAAGCAGGGATGTGATGATTTTCTTGAAAAATATTTGTATTACTTTCCTGAGTAGTCTTTGTACCAAAACATCAGGAAATGCATGGAAATTTGAAAAGGAAGAAATTCCTAATTTCATTTTTATGCTTTAACTAGAAGACTATGAAAATAATAGAAATTGAGAAGGAGAGTGGTTTTTTTTCTACTTCTACTGTTATTTACCCAAAATCTTGTCTGTTCCACATAGCATTATATATCACTATTCATTGCAAGGGTGGAATAGATTTTTGTTAAAAAACTCACAGGAACAATCTTATTTTTTGTATTTTGCTATTGCAATGAGCACAGAACTTAGACATCACCAAGAAATTCACATAGTGATTCTCTGGAACAGTTGGAGAATGGCACAGATTATTTTTAAGGTAAACTTCCTCTGGTGAGTTAATGTTCAAAGTCAAATAAGGCAATTCAGTCTGC
Organism: Chloebia gouldiae; assembly: GCA_003676055.1. Classification (NCBI taxonomy): domain Eukaryota; kingdom Metazoa; phylum Chordata; class Aves; order Passeriformes; family Passeridae; genus Chloebia; species Chloebia gouldiae. The sequence continues at coordinate 2,202,830 of QUSF01000048.1, read as the reverse complement.
CTAAAGTATCTTGGTGCTATGAGCTGAACCCTCAGTGCCTGTCTTGACTTTTAGTAGAGGTGCTCACTGCGAGTCTCAATCCCCACCTTTGACAAAATCATTACAATTTATAATTACTCACATGACTAAAAGTGAGACATCCAACCAAACAAAAAAATAAAGAACATAAAGCTTTTAAAAAAGCATTAAAAAAATCTGTGTGTATCTGTAAATTCACTGTGTGTATTTAGTAGCTTTTTTCAAAAAGAAATTAAAGAACAATGAGAGCATTTTTTGGTGTAAATGTTCCAGCATGCTTTTTTCAAAATTAATTATTCAATGTTAAACCTCATAACCAACAAACAGAAAATGGTATCAAATTAGTATGCTGTATGTTTATCATAAACATCTGAGTGTGAATTTTATTTGCTCTAGTAAATAAAATTCTATGTGTCAAGGCATTTAAACACATGAATGCTGGTTGTACTCTAAATGCATATTCGGTTACATATTTGTTCTGGAGAGAATAGATATCACTGCTTGTTTATAAACATGTAGGTTTGGTATTTATTACACTTTCCTCCTTAAAAATGTCCTTTAATGTCACTTTCAGTTCAAAGAAAATAATCTATTTGCTTTTACTTCTGGAAACAGCTTGCTTCATATGATCAAAAAGACATATTTATATACTTCAATATAGTTGTGCTTTCAATATAGCAATATAAGAGATCACTCAAGAACTGTAAGCAAGTTTTCTTTTGCATATACAAATATTCTTATATGGAGAAAATAAGCCTAAAACTTAGTCATTTAAAAGACATTGAATTTTACCATTGCACTTTTATTTGCCCTCAATGCTAAAAAAAACCTGTTAATTGTAGATCTTTTGATAAAACTGATAAGAATATTGATTTAGGGGACTAAAATAAACCATGAATGATGATGACAAAAGAAGTTGAGCATTCAAATATAATGGAATTAGCTCTTTTTAGAAAGTGAAGCAAATAGGAATTAAATTATATATTAAAAAGGGTTCCAAAGTACTATAGGACAAATTTTGACCCTGGAATCATAAGGAGATCTCCTGTTGAGCTCAGTGATGCATGTGAGGGCAAAATTTGACTTAATGTGTCTGAAATGTGAAAAAGAAAGTTTAATGAAAAGTCATTAACTTTGCTAACCTACAAGGCCATCACTCTGTTCACCTTTCTTACTCATAACGAGGAAGGTCCAAGAACAAAACTTATTGTCCTGTGCTACTTATTTCAATGAGGTTTTTCATCCTTCTTTTGTTCAGGAATAATTATACTGGATTATGTACATATTTGAGGATATTTAACTATATGAAACTGCCTCCTTTTGTAGTAGAAACTTGTTCAAGACTTATCAGAGTACAAATATCCTATTTATGAAAGATGTGGTAATTTATTTTTTTAATAGACTCAATGAGTTTACATTAATAAATGACTTAAAATCTGATGGAAAAGACGTTTACCCGAATTTTAAATTTTGAACTATAGTCCATGTGGCATGGCAAAAACTGTAGGGAGTGGAAATTAAGTAAATATTCAACAGGAAGGACACGTAGCTTATTGTTTTAGTGTTTAGCAACATTTTTTCCTTTCTGAAAGAAGTTCTGCTAAAAAAATAGAGGGTTCCAATGATTTATGAAACCTGAAAACCTGAAAGTAGAATAAGAATAAATGCCTCCTCATTGCTGTATAGTAGCAAGGCATAACTTATATGGGATATGGAATTTAATTCACTTTGAAATCTGGGGACTCAACTCCACCTGATAGTCTGGCTACATAGTCTGATCAACAGTGAGGAGCTGGTTGTTCTTGTAAAGGAAATTTCACCTTTGTAAGAGTAATTATGTATATTTGTTCAGAGAGACACTGAGACCCCATGGGTAAGAATAAATCCAGGTCCTAAGATAATTTAAAGTTAAATTTTATTGATTTTTTTTTATTTACAAACACCAGGTTTCTTAGCACAAAGATATTTATATCCATAGCAAAAGGGAAGTGAGGTAAAGGAAGGACAGAATAAATCTGAGTAACAATTCTGAAGTGGTAGTTTAAAGAAAGAAAAGTATCTTGTTATGGCATGGAGAAGGGTTATAGACCTTAACACTAATAGAGCATTGTCTGAAATGTGGAATGTGGAAACACAAAGGTCAGAATTAAGAATCCCTAGATATTAAAGTTGTCACCTGTGATGCATATGCCATATGACAGGAATCCAGTTGCCTGCCTCCTTCCACTGCCTGAATGTCCCAGGTGAGTAGCCAGACCTCAGCAGAGAGAAGCATCTCAGCAGTTTGAGGATGTCCCATTGTGCTGAAACCAGGAAAGAATTTCAAAGAGCAGAGAGAGCCAAGTCTGCTCATCCCTATTGAATCGGCCTCTTAAAATCTGCAATGCCTATTATGAGTGCCCACACAACAAAAGGCTGGAGCAGCAGGGAAGGACAAGGAGGCTGAATTCACCAGTCTTCTCTTTTGTAGCATTTTAAGACCTTGTTAAAGAAAAATAGAAGGGGAAGATAGAAGAGGCAGAAAAAATGGGTGAGCAAGAGTAATACTTCAAATGTAAATTATAGATGAAATATTTGTAGGTACATACAGGTGGAGTTGCTGGGAACCTGGATTTTACTTACAGTAATTCTTTAAGCTTTCAGGAAGTCAATTCATAAGAGAGCTTGCTTTCTAAAGAAGACCCATGAGAGTACTGTTGTGGAATAACTATTCTGAAGTTAGTATTCTCATTACTAACACACTTCTTTCCCACACCTTTTCTCTTTGTTTTGAAATAATGTAAAATGCTATAATGTTAAAAAAAATAATGTTGTAAAAAAAGGGGAAATTGGTGAAACAAAAAGAAAATTCCACTCTGAAAATAAAAAGTAAAAAAAAGAGGAATGCAGAGTGGGTGCTCTACAGGCATTTAACAATTTGTTACATTGGAAATAGATTATTTACAGTTGAATTTTTCATTATTAATATTTCATTATTAATTTTTAATTTATTAATTTTTCATTATTAATCTGGTACCCCAGGGAGCAAATCTTACATTATACTTCTACTCTTCTAGCAAATACTGCCCCGCTGCAGAGGTTACTAAAGGTAGTATTAATCATTATAGGATATTGTATATCCTACATTAGTTGTTTTACTTCAATATTGTGGTAGTTTTGTTATCATCATATGGCTGAGAGCTGAACAAATTACATTAATTAAATAATGTTGAGTCAGCTATAAATGTTCCCTGTGTATGATGAGTGTTGCAGATTATCAGGAACTTTTGAAGTCTTACATGTAGTGATGCATGTTTAAGATGACAATCTGTTATTTCTTTGACATCTCCCTCGATTCTCTTCAGTCTGGAACTGGTCTATCTTTTAAAATGATAAATCATAACAATAATTTCCTATTCTATCAATATTTGTTGTTCTTAGAAATATACTTTTTCTTGCCATCAGTTTAACTAAGAAGGCTTCCACATGATCCTCACATTTTTCCTCCCTTCTTGTTTAAGTGCTGTATAAGTGACATGCAAGCAAATAAATTTTGCAATTATATTAGCAGTGAGCATGATTGGTTGGGACATAGTAAAGTTGAATTTCATTTTCAAACATCTGAAATATGCATGACCAACACAACTATTGAGTAGAGATTTAGATCATGGGTGTAGATTTAATAAAGTGAGATGATGGCCATATATAAAGACAGGCTATCTTTCTGATGCAATAACTTGTGCTGTACTGCACAAATTATCATTTTTATTTCTATTTATTTCATACTCTCCTATTTAAAATGTCAAATGTATGGTTTTATTTATTCTACTTATATCCGAACAAATAAAGCTGGCTTTTTTTGCAGATATAGTAAATGCAAACATTTAAAGTGACAAAGATATGACATTTTCATTTAAAAAGAAAAAATCATTTACTGTTATAAAATGGTAAACTTACTTCTTTTTTAAAAATTCCATGTCTTACCTACTTTATATTATGATACAAATACTTTTACATAATGTCAGCTGTTTACATCATCTCTGTAGATATAACACACTTGTGTTCTCAAGACAAAATAATATGCTTCCAATACAATCCACCCCAAAACTAAAAGGGATGAAATTTAAGTTCCATAAAGTCCAATTAAAGGTGAGTAGCCAAATCTAAAATGTCAATGCTAACACATTATAAAGAAAAAAATGTTTCATAATAAATTTTATACTTCATATGGCTGATATTCTTACTGCTAGAATACATCTAGGTGACATTTATTCCCTAAACATAGGGAAAATATTTTCCACCTTCTTAGCTAGTATTTGTTCACTCTAAAGGCAGCAACAAAAATCTTTTCCCAAAAGATAGCTTAAGCGAATGGTAATGGATTAAAAGTCAATTAACTTCTTGGTTAAAGACCAATGCAAATTGGCATGGCTAAATTTTCCACCACCTGTTTTTTTTTTTTTTTGGTTTTTGTTTGTTTTTTTTTAATTAAATTATTACAATGGACTCACTCCAACTCCCCCAAAATAGTGTCTGTATCAGAAATATCATCATAGCTGGCATTAATTGTTGTGGGTTTTGGCAGTTCCAGGCAGAAGTTAACTGGCATGAAGACTGAAGTATCACTCCATATAGAGAAAAGTTACCTTAAAGCTGGAGTTTACTATCTCTCCATAAAAATAGCAAATGGATGTTAGCTTAAAATGGTGTCTACAGAGATGAAACAGAAGTCATAAAAATAAACTGTAAAAATAAGAACACTGGGCAGTCACCATTAGGACACATAGATTAAGATACAAAACAGCCACAGGGTCACCATCAAGTAAGTGTATGAGAGAAAATACATCTAGTTTTAGGAAAAAAGCCCAAACTCAAAGTAGGAAATGAAAAAAAAAAAAAAAACAAACCCAAAAACAAGCAACAGAGAAGTCAGAGTTGTTTTTTCCTAATAGTTTCATTTATTGAACAGTATAAGGACAATTTACCCATTTCTCATGATACCATGTATACATTCTGTTCAGAGTTAGAAGAGTCTGTTCAGATGTAGGAGATAATATGAAAGCATTAGGCTTTATAGATTTCCTTGTTGAGTGGTAGAGGACATTGTAATTAAGGCACAATGTATAAATCAGAGAGATATATTATGAAACTGGAATAGTCACAATGATCAAATTAGAGCTTCTGAATATCATGGACCATAGGATTCCTCCTTATGTTTTTTTGTTTCATGTTTCCAGAAGACCTTTTAGACAAAAAAGTCAATATTTTTTGTTATGAATGAAAAAAAAAATAAAATGCAGAAACATGTTTCTAGTACAGGTCTAGACAAACAATTTTAATGGGTGATTATTAGTGCTTTTACAGTTAATTAAGTTTTGGATTGGAAAGGAAAAAGAAAAAAAACGGAATCCAAAACAAAAATGTTCAGTTCAATCTTAGAATGAAATATATATGCTGTTTCTGTATCTCTATTGAAGAAAATAAGGCTGAAAGCTGCCAGATATGTATAATGTGTATTTTGGTCCTTGGCTAAAAAATAACCCTGGGGGCTGATTTCAGTTGCTGCTCATCTAGCAACCGGCTCATAGCAGCAGGCAGGAGGAGAGGATAAAGAAGATTTTCTCTTGATCCTTCCTTACCCCTTTGTCTTGATTTTCCTTTCTGTCCTTAGGCTTGTTTCAATTGCTTTTTTTGTTTCCCTCAATGGTGCATTGTTGGGATTCTCTCCTAAGCCTTGATTAATTTCTCATAAGCACCCTAACAACTCTCATGTGGCAGATGTGTATCCAAACTAAAATGAGAGCAACATGTCCCAGCCAAAGAGTCAGGAGAGACAGGGATCAATTCCACAAGGGCCCAGCATATTCCATTCTCTTACAAATCCTGTGGCAGACCAGCTGAATGCCTTGGAGACTTTTTTTTTTTTCTGATGTCATGGGTTTCAGTCCTCTGTAGTTTCATTTTTTTTTTCCAAAGAGCATGTACCTATCTGCTAGAGATCCAGATGAAACTCAGTGACCTACAATAGATTTGTGTGCATAGAATTGTCATCGACTTCTTGTGCATTAATAATTTTTTAACTGCCAATTCTGTTAAATTTCAGATGCATTCTGGTAGAAAAAGAAAATTCAGTTTAAGGATTTTTTTAAGAGGCACTGCACAAAACTGAAAGGGGAAAGGAAGAGAAAATCAAATAGAAGAAAACTAACTAAATTAAATTCAAATAGGAAAATCTAGTGCAGAGCCAAAATTAAAAGCCAGAAGTGATGATGAAATATGAAACAGCCCCAGACACATTCTGCATCCAGGAACTGGGATTGTGGGGACTATTGCAAAACATTACAGCTTCAACAATGGAAACCTGACTGGGAATTTTCTGCAGTCCTATAAGCCAGAAGGCATGTCAAACCTTGAATTAAGTAAAATCAAATTACTGTAAACAGAACCAACCTTTCAACAATCTTTGCTCGTTTCCTTTCTTGCTGTAATTTTAGAAGATTTGAGTTTGGAAATGTTGAATTAAACTGAGTTTCATTTTAAAATTTTTCAGACACTACATGCATGCCAGTGTATTAGAAAAACTATCTTCTTTTGTATTTTTTTAATCATATTCCTAGCACTTATAGATTTTTTTTTAATGCAGAATTGATATAGTTCAACACTATTTTGGACTGGTTTAGTTAAACTATTCAGGGAGAGCCTTTTAGGTGAGACAAAATAAAGCTGAGGGAGGATTACATCAAGACTTACAAAACTGGGGAGATGGTAAATGCAGAACTGTTGCTTGCTGCATTTCACAGGACTAAAAGAGGCAACCATTGAAACTACTAAGAGATATGATTAAATTACAGAAAAAAAAACCTTTTTTTTTTTTTTCTCAGTGGGCAATAAACTTCTACAATTTATGGCCACAGCACGTTGAAGAGAAAACACCATCAGTAGATTCAAAGCAGAGTTAAGCTTGGAGAGGTACTTTCAGGAGCAGGCAAAGGTGTCCCTTTCTGTCCCTAGCTCAGAGTGAATTCCAAGGAATACAGGGGGAATAAAGGACTACATACAATGGCTGTGTTTTGTGTCCTCCCTAAATGTCTTTCACTTCTCTCCCTCTTTAAAGCAGACCAATGATCTTAATCTCTTCAAAAACAGCAGAAAATAGAAAGTATTCGTGACTTTACCTGGATTTCTCACCAAACACAACCAAACCTCAAAGACAAGATTTACAGGGCTTTGTTGGGGTTTTTTGGATTTAAAGTGTAGCCAGAAAACAAAATAAAACAAAACGAAATTAAATTTTATTTTCTGTGTTTCTTCCAGACATTACTGGAAACAACAGGAATGAAAAACAGGGCTTTCAAACAACTGTCTTAAGTTTTCAACTGACATAATCAAATATTTAGCTAATTCAGTTTTATTTTAGATTATTTTCAGTCTAGATTCTGCTTTTGTCATCATCCAAACACTTGAAGGAAATACATAACTAAATTTGGGCTACTTTGTTGGTGGTTTTAACATTCAAGTCACCATTAAAAAGGCAGCTCCTACAGGCACATGAAATTCTCTTCTACCTATGAATAGAATTACAGGGTCAGTAATGCTGCAAACCTCCCAAATCTCTGTCTGTCCCTACTTGTAAGTATAAAAAAAATAATTCATTCACTTTGGCTTTTCTTTTCCTTTTTTTTTTATTTTTTTTTTTTATTTTGGCTATTTGGCACTACATGGGAGAAATTAGACAGGCAATAGATCAGAATGGTAAGATGTGAACATTATATTCCTCTGCAGTTATTTCCACTGAAAATAAGCACAAATCATAAAGCTCTTCAGCTACCCAAGTCTCTCACAAAGCAAAGTTGGATTTCTGAGAGCTTCCTGAGAATATAAAGAAGGGATATACCTTTAAAAAATATGTACTGATGGCACCATTGGACTTGTCATTTAAAATTCTTCTAAAATTGCTTTAACATGAGATACAAAATTGATAATATCAATAAATATTAGTATCTTAATTTCCAGAAGAAAATTCCAAATTCCTATTGCTACATTTTTATGAGGGAAAATATGCACACTCTTACACATACTTTGCTCAGGCTTCTATGAAATAATATCAAAACTATATGTGACTTGCAGATTTTTAGAGGAAAATTTAGAAACAGAATAAATCTGTTTTGTCAAAAAAGAATTTGTTCTTATTTGAAAAGATCTTTTTATATAGACAAGGCTTAATCATTGCTATAGGCAGAAGCAAAAAATATGTAAACTTTTTCTTACATTAATGTTTGCTCTTATTAGCCAAGTTGTCCAGGAGGGGTCTCAGACTGTTGCTTCCTCACATGTTTTATGTTCTGGCTATCTCATGGATTTATTGCTTTCTCTGTTACATCAGCTGTAACCTGGACAATATTGTCAATTGTCACTCAATAAATCAGTGCAGCAAGCAGCAGACTTGTTCAGATGTAGAAAGTGAAACAAATAGGATAGAAAATGGTGATTTCAAGTTTTTCCATCTATTTTCCCTATAGATTTAGAGTGTGTTACTAAGGGGGAGAGTATAGGAATATTTAAAATGTTATTTAGGTAGTTCTTTTTCATAAATTTAAATTTTAATTTAGCATCATCATAGCAGAGGCTGAGACACTGTGTTACAACCAGAAACCCTTTCAATATCTTCTAAATTGGTACAGAGCCTTTTGAGTAAGATTTAAAAGTTGATATAATCTTAAAAAGCTGGGAAGAAACTCAGTATATAGTTGCTTAATTTGGCATCATATCACAGTGTTTACATTTGCATCAGAGATGGGAGCATAGGGACTGTGATTCTGGGAAGTGAAGTCATCTTATACATACAATTACACTGTAACATGATTTTTGAAGGTATAAGTGTTGTAAATTATGCTACAATTTTTTTTTTTCCAAGAGGAAGGAAGAAAAATTCTGTAGAATTCTTTACTCTTATTATACCAGAACTTGCCAGTTGCTGTCTAAAAAGCTCCACTTTTAAGTGATCCTTCACCTAAAGTGACTTAGATTAAACAGTCTTACAAAGACTTTATTTTCCACTCTCATACAAAGCTCTACAATGAGAATAAAATTGTGTGATTTGAACATATGTTTGCAGAAAAATAAGTGCTACCTCCATGTTTGTTGCAAGTTTCTAGCCTAGATTCTTAATTGTAATTATTAGTGATGATACCTGATTTAGAATCTTTGATTATTGTTTCCAATCACAATTAAGATAAAGTGTATCATTAAGTTTCAGATTGAATTCCAATAAAATAATCTTCAGGACGTTACAAAAAAAATCTCTCCTTTCCTGGAACCACTCTGAAGGCAGACACAGATTTTTAAGCTATTTTCTTGTGACACAGATTTTCCAAGAGGTACTCTTATATTTAGGTTCCTAAACTATGGTAAAAATCTCTTTCTAGTTATTTCAAAGGAAAACAAAAAGTAAAATAATCTGGCACTCACATAACCGTTTCCATCCCTCTGGCAAAGATAACACTGATTGTGAATTAAAGTTCCCACTGTGAAGTAGAAAATGAATTATTTTAATACTGCTAAAATCGGAGATTAAAAAAGTCCAGTTGATATTTTATCTCCCTCCCTGGTTTACCATCACATTAGAACTCGTAACATTAAATGTTATCTCCTCTGTAAATTCTAGGGACATTCTTCAGCTGTGAGATGGTGCTGAAGATGCAGGAGTTGTAAAATCCTTGGAACATCTCTCTTGTGTTGTTACTCCTCCTGGAAGCTTTCTGGACTGGGTTCACCCTGGCTGGATTCCAGGAACCCAGAAAAGTCACTCTCACTCCCATCTGCAGCTGGAGAGAGGAGAGAAAATGTAACAAAGGGTTCAGGAGTTGAGACAAGGACTGGGACAGATCACTCACCAATTACTCTCACAGTCAAAACAGGCTCAAATTAGAGACTTTAATTGAATTTATTACTAACACAATCAGAGCAGGGTAATGGGAAGTAAAATAAAAAATTCTGAACACTCTGCACCCTGAGCATCCCCTGCAGGGGCTGCAGGGATCCAGCCCTGGTGCCTCCCTCTGTGCTGACCTGGGCGCCTGCAGGGCTGCTCCTCTCCCATCTCCTCACCCTTCTCTGCCCATGGCTACCCCTGTGCAATAACTTTTTTTTCATCTTGGATCTGTTATCACAGAGATGTTGCCACCATTTCTCATTGGCCCAGCCTTGGCCAGCAGCACATTTGCCCTTTGGAGCTGCCAGGGGTTGGCTCTGCCAACCAGGAAGGCTCCACCAACTCTGAGGGATCTTCCAGCAGCTTCTCACAGAAACCACCCCTATACCCCCACTGCCACCAAAGCCAGGCCCTGCAAACACTTTCTCAGGAAGCCCTGATTAAAATAAAAACAAAACCAATAAAACATTCTAGAGTGTTTAGGTTAGCTTATTTATTCAGTGCTTAGAGATGTCACCTGCCCCCAGATGCAAACAAACCATAGGGCACATCAAGCATATATTTGATCAGTTATTTTACAAAAAATTCATAGCAGTCATTTGAGGTTTCAACAGTAAAACAGGTAAAATAATAATCTGAAATAAGGTGTGCCATACGGTTAGAAAAGGTGGTTTATTTCTAAGTGCTCTAACTGGACAAAATTTAAAATGTTTCTCTAGTCCACTGACTACAGTGGGACTGATGAAAGAAAAGCAAATTGGGTTCTGGCTGAACAACATAATAATAAAACAATAAATTGAGTCACAAATTTAAAATAAAAATAATGCACATTTATAGTGAAAACCAAAATATATTAAATACATACATCTACATAAGCTAGCATTACAGCTATTTACCTGATTTAAAGATGATCAACAACACCTGATTTGTAAAATAAGTTAAGTATTAGCTTTCTCTCTCTTTTTTTTATTTTTTTCCCTGATATAAGTGTGTTTTTTATTACCTGAAATGACGTGATTTTGGTTTTCATTGAGTAAGTGGCATTTATTTTCATAGACAGACTAATAATTCAGGTAACAAGCAGCTCATGGAATTGGAAACAACTAAAGATTTTTTTTGTTTCTAGGTTGTTGGCATGTCTCTTTCTCTTCTAGATGTAATGGCAAAATATTTGACACTTAAGAGAAATGCACAAACTAGATGCATTTATTTTACCAGAAGTCATAAATGAGATTCATAAGAAAACACAAAGCCATCCCCTTTCCTCTAAACTCTCAAACCCCTGATCCAGTAATTAATTTATTCTTAATTCAAAAATCTCAGGACTTTTTCCAAGCGAGGAAAAGGATTTCTGTGGGGTTTTTTTGGTTGTTTTTTTTTTTTTTTCTTTTTGGTCAGCATTGTCATAGAATATTGTTAAATATCTTATTTATGAAAGTGATAGAATAAGTATGATAGATTATTTCCTGAAATATATTCACACACAATTAGATAAGTGTGCAGTGTTTGTCCAAGAAACAAAAAAAAAAAAGACAATCTTGCAAGCTGATTTTTAATTCCTTTCTGTTCTTTGCCAAGCTGTTAGCAGCAGAGGGTATGATTGAAACCTTAATTTACTGTAGGTAAGCCACCTACAATAAATATCTAAATTACTTTTTTTTTTTTTTTTTTTTAAATCAGAAGGGATTCTGCTGTAGGTTTGGTCATGCAAATCCCAATACAGATATTTATTTCTTAATTACAGCTATGGAATTCTGAAATACTACTGAGGTATCAGCTGAGACTACAATAGCCCAAAATCTGACTTTTTCAATCTTCTGTCCATAGCTGAGTTAGTTCAGGGATGTAGAAGTTCTTCTGCTGCTAAACAGTGTTTTTGTCACAAATCCACTTGATTCTCTTGTTGGATTATCTGGTTGTGTGGATTTACTGTCTCAATACAACCTGAAGTTTTGACAATCTCTGGAATTTGATATTAGCTGTTGGAAAACTTTTGGAAATTGACGTTGCAAATATACCTGCCACATATTTGCTTGTGATAATCTTTTTTAATAAGAAATTCTTTAGTTAGTCAAGATCCAGAGGAAAAGAATCAGTAATACTGGTGTAAGGCATCCCTTATATTCCTGACACTTGCAGTGGTAGGACAGCTGCACAGACTCCTGTGGGCTCCAGAAATTTGCTCAAAAAATAAGGTTTCTCCCTATTTTCCCCCATCCTTTTTTCAAAAAAAAAAAAAAAATTCCACTGAAGTTAGTCCTGAATTTTTCTCACAGGACTATGAAGTCATTTTTTCTTATTAACATTTGTCTGTCAGACTGTATATGTAAATTTTCTGCGTCTGGAAAATAAATTGTAAATCAAGTCACCATTAACATCCAAAATTTAGCAGTAGAGAACGTTTTATTACCTGAGCAGTTCTAAAGTGGTTCCTTCACTGGTGCTACAAAACATCTTCACCCCTGGAAGTTCTTTCTACCCACTGCTCTGATGTTATTTATATTGATTTTCTGTGGTGTTGCAGAGATGGAAGGAAGGGTGCAGCTGATTTCCTGCTGCATCTGCCCTACTTGGGTTACCCATGGCACTGTGGATATTTATAAATTATTCCATTATTTATTTCATTATTCCAATATTGTTATTTTTGCTTTTTTATTTATGCTGATATTTTGAGCAGAGCTTTAATACTTGTGCACTTAGAATAAATCAAATAAGGGGAACTGCTAATGTAATACATTTCTTAGGCTACTTTTAGAGGAGTTGCTTACTACTACAATTAGCAGGTTTAGGGCAAATATAGTTTTAAATATTTTTTTTTGGAAGCATGGAACTTATGCAGCAAGTTTTTTGGTTTCATAAAGTGCATGCAGCTCACAAATCATTGAATCTCTCTGAAGGAAGCCACTCAAAAGAAATAGTAGATAAGAGAGGGAGGGAACTGAGTACTTTGGGTTACAGTTTAGAGATGGAGCAGAGAAATCCTTAATAACTTGAAGGTTAATGTGCTGCTCCTTGCATCTGTGGCAAATGTGAGTTTTAATAGTGAACTCAATGCCAGGAGCACCTGTCTATCAACGTTTATCAGGAGTGGCCAACATTAATTTGGTTAATTAGTGGGTAACACTGGAGAGTTTAACTTTCAAGTGTTACATTCAATGGGGCCCTCTTACCTAGCACTGGAACAATGAGTCTCTATGAGTTAAATCCTCAGGGATAGCAAATCAATGCAGACAATATTTGTATTTCTTAGAGAACTAGACATCAACTTCTAAGAGGGATGCTCAAAACCCCTCAAAGCACAGAGCCTGGAAAGCTTTGAGTGCACAGAAGATAATAAGAGAAGGCTTTAAAAGGACAGCTGAACACTGAGCTGTATTCTCTCTTATTATTATTTTCTCTCAAAGATGTCCATTGATACTTAACTAACACTTAGGTGAGTCTTGACTCTTTGCTATTGTGAAAGATGTCAAAACTACGTTACAAAAATTCTGAGTCATATGGTTTATAATATTTTACAATTCTCTCAGTGAAGAGACTTCAGACATGAATTTTGTAAGAGAAGGCAAAAAATAATTGCTTCCTTGCAAAATTCTGTATTTCTTTTCAATGAATTTGTCATGGTTTAGCCCTAGCCAGCAAGCCCACAGACACTCACTCCCCCACCAGCAGGGTCAGGGAGAGAATGGGTAGGGTAAAAACCTGAGAACTCATCCCTGGCTTGACATAAAGACAGTTTAAGAGGGAAAGAAAAATCCATACAGACAGGAAAAGCAAAACAAGACATTAACTTACTGCTTCCCATGGCAGGCAGGTGTTCAGCCATCTCCAGGAGAGCAGGGCCCCATCACACGTAGCAGTGGCTCGGAAAAGCAAATATCATCACTAGAAATGTTCCTCTACTTTCTCCTTCTTCTCCCTGCTTTATAGACTGATATACAACGATACCACATGGTCTGGAATTTCCCTTTGGTCAGTTGGGGTCACCTGTCCGGGCTGTGTCCCCTCCCACTGTCCCAGACACCCCCAACCTCCTCAGCCTGGCAGACACAAAAAGCAGAGAAGGTCTTGGCTCAGCAATAACACTGCTCAGCACAAATCCAAAACACAGCCCCATACCAGCCACTGGGAAGAAAATCAACTCTACCCCAGCCAACACCAGCACAGAAATCCTTATTGATTTATCTTGTGGACAAACTGTCGTTTGCTTTGTTTGCCTTTTTTTTGGTGTTTATATAAATACAGTGTATTTGCAGATCTAATCTGAAATAGTCCATCATGCATCACAATAACTTTTACATAAAATGAAATCTTTCAACAAAGGAACACTATGAAATATAGGAGAAATCTCATAAATTCCTGTTTGTTTGGTTTTTTTTCTGAATAAATAAAATAGTTTCCTTTGTTGTCTTACATCACTTCAGAAGAAACTTGTTAAATTCTGAGGATAACAGAATGATGTTGGTTGGTTGGGTTCAGCTTTGGTTTTTCTAAGCAAAAAAACATCTAGGTGGACCAGAGTGTACCCAAATAAAAAGCATTTTTAAAAAAAGAAAGTATAAATAAACCAGAGGGTACATCCCTTTGTTTCTCTGCAAGGTCAATCACTTAATCCCTTTTTTCAGATTATACAAATTCATCAATGCCCAGTGGGTCTGCCTGTCATTGCTCTGAACCTTACACGGTCACTTTGCTTGTATAAAAGAAGTGGAAATACATGTAAAATTCTACCAAATCAGAACGGTCTTCTTTTACATCAGTTCTATTATGGCATAAAGGACTACATAAATTACAGCAGAAAGGGTGTTTTTTTAAAATCCTGACAGCTGATGCAAGGTAGAGCCATGGTATAAATTCAGCAGTTCCTTTCCATTTTTGCTTGTTTGTATGGAAGACTTGAGGTTTTCAGGAAAAACACTAATCTAAAGTGTTGGAACCTGCAAGGCTCCATCTGAGTCGTGCTGACAGGTGAGAGTAAACAAGTATAAAAATGGAAAGTGTTTCTCTCCAGACAGGGAGTTTCTAGCAAAGTGTGGAAACCAGGGCTATCTTCTGATGCTTGGTAACTGTTTTATCTGAGTTTGGGCTGAACCTGCCCTCAGCCAATTATTTAAATTGATTCTGGAAATGGGCACTTTTCACAGAGAAATTCCTAGATGACTGAAATCTACAATCAAAACCTCTGCTGAACTAACTTGTCTAAAAATGATTCACACAAAATTCTGCATCTTTTTTATCATTGCAACATAAAGTGTCTTAAATACTTCTAATGACATAATTCTGTAATTATGTTATGTCTATAATTATGTCAAATTTCTACAAAACTATTGATTTCTAATAAATTTATGATTTTTTTCCTATTAAATATCCTAAGATAATCCTTTCTTGCAAATAGAAGAAATCACTGAGTTGTTAGGGTTGTAAGGGACCTCTGGAGATCACCCAGTCCAACCTGACAGCCAAGGCAAGATCAGGAATGTGTCCAGGTGGGATTTGAATTTCTCCAGAGAGGGACCCCTCCATGGGTAGCCTATTCCAGTGGCACCTTCAGTGCAAAGTTTTCCTCAAGCTGAGGTGGAGCTTCTTGTGTTTTAGTTTATGGCTGTTGCTCCTCACTCTGTGGCCCTTGCCCTTGCTAGGCACCGCTGAAAAGAGTTCAGCACCGTTCTTGGAGATATTGATAAGCATTCTAGAGATCCTCTCTGTCTTCTCTTCTCCAGACTAAACAGGTCCAGCTTCTGCAGTCTCTCCTCAGAAGAGAGATACTCCAGACCCCTCATCGTGGGGACCCTCTCCTGTAGCTTCTTATTTTTCTTGAATTGTGAATACCTGAATTGAAGAGAAGTCACTGGCTGTGGCCTCACCAGGGCCTAGCAGAGAGGCAGGGTCACCTGTCTTGACCTGCTGGACCTGATGCACCCCACAATACTCACAGAACTGAGAGAGCAGCCATAATTGTGTTCATCTTACCAATTTTGCCTTTTTTTTTTTCCCTCCCTTTGTAGTGTCCAAACCGTAAATCGATTCCACTTATTCTGTAATGTAACTTGTAATCTTGATACGCAGGAGAAGCAAAATGTACCTTGCAAATCAATTGTCAGCCCAAGTGAAGTGGAAAGGCAGATCCCCAAAATGTGCTCGGGTCCTTGACCCGCTCTGATTGATCGATACGCATGACTGATGCAGTGGCAGGCTCTGCAAGCCACGAAGAAGTTTCATTTAACCAGGGGATTGTCTGTGTCTCAGAGTGCTACTTATGTGGGGTGTGTCTGTGAATAAATATTTCTCAAGTTTGTAGTTAATGGTGCCTTTCCAGCTGAGCTGAGTCTCTTGCCAGGAGCAGTGCCTGATGTGTTGA
The DNA here is from genome assembly GCA_003676055.1 of Chloebia gouldiae. Classification (NCBI taxonomy): domain Eukaryota; kingdom Metazoa; phylum Chordata; class Aves; order Passeriformes; family Passeridae; genus Chloebia; species Chloebia gouldiae. Next base: position 2,186,547 of record QUSF01000048.1, on the reverse strand, counting down.
AGCGAGCGTCTCCCGGGTGTATGGAGGGCTGATGGAAATTCACTTGAACTAATAACCTGACCAAACATATGTAAAAAGAAACAAAAATCCAGCCTTGTTTGAAAGACAGTGCTGTGCTCATCTTTGTTAACAAGTGAGGTAGCTCCTACTCTCTCTATTTCAATGAGGCTTTCCTAGATTTTGGGCATTAGGGTTTTTCAAGGAATTTCATCAGGCTCCATTCTCTGTCCATCAGGCTGGAGAAATTTAACTGGACACAGTTTGAGTGTTGTGTTTGGAAAGAGTGGATTTCTCCCAGTAGTGGATCCTGTAGCATTATCCTAGCTAATCCCCAAAAAATCCCTTTCTCTTGTACATGCTGCATGGTGGTATTTCAGGCTTATCCTGTACCATTAAGGTGATTAGGGTGCCTGCTATTGAAAAGTAGTGTTCAGAGGCTGCAGTAACCTGAGAGGAAAGTGTCAGTGAAACTGAGGAGGGAAACCAAACCGTTCCTTATCACAGCATTTAAAATATAGCAGTTGAGTTCTTAAAATATTTAAGACTTTAGATAGCTGCTGCACCTCAGCTATGAAATACTGCTCCTTGACTAAAGTGTGATAACTCTGTGAGAACTCTGTTAAATTAATGTAGGGCTGGCAAGTTTTGTACAAGGGTATTTTTATCTTCTGTAGGATATGTTAGGAGTGCTTGCTGTTGGTTATTATCTTCTGTCTTAGGGTGAATCTTTTAGACATGCACTTGTGATGTAGCTGAAGGGAGGTTTTACTGAAGTGCTTTTTTATTTCAGTAAATTAATGCTTGTTCAGCTTAATCCTTTCTCTACTTCATTGTATGTGCACCATATACTTAAGAGGCTAATAGTTTAATACCTCATATTTTATAGATTTTTGATGGTGTATCTAAGTGTTACCATTCTTATTAGCAATGCTATTTTCATGAAAATATACAGGTAAGGGTAAGTCCATGACAGAGCTGTCATTGCAGATCTTTTCTGAATGTTTTCCCCAGGATCTGGCTAAATATAATTTCTCCAAAAAATTTTTCTCTATTCTCACTGTGATTAATGCCTTCATGGGAAGTAATTCCTTCAGCTGTAGCTCCTAATTCTGCACTAGCCAGCATCTGTGTGTGTGTGGAAATGTTGTGCTAAGGCTGGCTGTCATGTCTCTACTTTTTGCACCTCTTCCAACACTCTCACCTTTTCTGATTAGCTTCTGGTGTTTCCACAGCCTGTTTGGATTTTTTTCTGGGCTACCTCTTACCTTGCTACTGCCTCTCAGACCTGCCTGTGCTCTGCTCATATATAACTTTATTGTCTCATGCTTGTTTTTTGTTTGGTTGTTTTGTTGGTTTTTTTGTCTCAGTATTTGGAAACACCAATGCTGTCTAAATTTATAGTCTTCACTGGCCAGTCTATCAGGATGAGGGATAAAGATAGCTTGGCAAAAGCCATGACCTTTATAATGATAAAATATGTTTTCCTTTTCATCACAATAAATATAAAGCATTGTCTCAGTAGGACAATGCATGCTCTGTGAAGAGTACTGTTATTCCACGTCTGCCATTTCTGTGTGTGCAGGGCCTTTCTTTAAGAATTAAATAGAAATAAACACAAGCGTGAAGGCTGAATGAGACAGATTAATGCAATTTTAGATACGCAATTAAAACACCACAGACAGGAAATTTATTTCTATTAAAATAATTTTAGAAAGCGTTTTTGTATACTAAAGAGATAATTTGTATTTTTATGGCTTGATTAATACACTGTGATGAAATTCTAAAGCTGCAGAGCATTAATTGTCATAGAACTAAGACTAAAGCCTAATATTTTAATTCTAATGGGTTGAGAGCATTTTAATGGTGTTCAGTTCTGCATGTTTCTGTGTGTTTTAAGCATTGGAGAAATTCTTTGATATTAAGAAAGATAAATTGTTTTAAATTTCATCAGGTTCAGTGCATAGGGCACTGGACTGTGACAGAATATCTGGAGTCTGATTTTGGCCCATTTTCACTATTCTCTAATATGAGCTACACCAATTTCTAATACTCATTTTATTTTGAGTCTTTTCTGTAGTTTCAGTGGGCTCTACAGTTGTCTTTTCAACCTGTTTGTAAGATTTCAACCACCTTGGGCTCCAGATCTTTTAGAAATATGAGAAAAAATAATGAATATTATGTAAAAATGTGAATTTTTATACAAATACAATACTGATATCAATTCCCTATGTACTCATGATACTTCTCTTTTCTTTAGCCCCAAATTTTATGTCCTTAAAATTTACATTATGTTCTTAATCACGGGAAAAACGGAAATATCCTGCAGATGTAATTTTGTTTTTTGACAGTGCAATTTAAACTTTTGGTATGATTTATGAACAAAAATGAATCCCTGAACAATAAACATTATATTTCCTGGCAGTTGAATATGTACCACAACATACTGTTGTTCATGAGTGAAAATGACAATTTTATGCTGTGGAAAACCAGTCACCCCAATGTTCCTACTACTTTGTTTTTTGAAAGTAACCCAATAATTAGATGGCAATTAATGTTTTTTTTTTCTGGGATCTACCCACTAAAGATAGAGGTGCTTCATAGGAAAGAAAAGAGAATTCATGTGTATGATGAAGGCATTATGTACTGAAATCTAATCAGGAACATTTTAATGCAGGATAGACTAGATTGGAACATTTTTTAATTCTGATTTTAAAAACTCAGTAACCAAGCTGGTTATATCTTCTTTTGTGCTTAAAGTAACATCACTGTATGATCTCTAGCCTTTGAAATGAAATATTGAAAGGTTTCTAGTGCACTTAAAATACAGGAAACTTTAAGAGCAGGAATTTTTTTGTTTCTTTTTCTCCAGTATATATGCAATGTAAAGTTATCAGCTTCCAGGTGGAATGACTGGAATTCATTCTCTTTTTGTGTGGTTTCAGCCCAGGTTTGTCAAGTGGAACTTTTGTGATATTTCAAAATAGTGTAATGGTGTTTTCTTTTTACTTCATAAGTTTATCTTTCTGTCTCAACCATCTCACTTGCAACAGAAATTATTGGGGCAAAAGACCTGGGTTTTTTTCAGTGTTATTTTTCCTCTTAGTAATCGTGGGATGCCTTAGGGTTTGGGGGTGGTTTGGCAGGGTTTTTTTTTTTTTTCGAAAAAGAAAATAGCATTTTAAACAAGTTTTAGGTCCCTGAGATGCTTTTATTAGTAGTGGTTTGCTCTAAATTTTTAAACAGGAGGCTGTAGCAGCACCCATTTGTCTTTTTCTTTTTATAAATCAGGCTTTCCAAGCTTTGTTTTTACTGCTTAAATGTGTGGAAGTATTTAATGTTCACTTAAAACTTGCTTCAGGCAGTGTCTGTGAGTTTATCTGCTCATGTAGAGAACAACAGAGTATTTCAAACAAGCAGTGTTGCTGTAGTGTTCGATACAGAAATGTTTCAGCTACATGTATCTCTATCTATATATCTTCAGTTTCCCCTGGAACTTCCATCAGATAAGCAATATTTGGGATGAATTTAGATGGAAAAGTAATAAAAATCAAAAATGTACAGCTTACATTTTTGATCAAACCGAGTTATATTTGATCCTTATATTTATATATATTTTTATATATTTATTTAACTCTAATTTGCTTTGAAATTAGAAACAAATAGTGGTGAGATTTTCCCAACAGCTATTTGATGGCATTAGTCTGTTCTTTGGCATTATTTGGAAATATTTCATAACTGAGTTACTCTGAAATATTTTCCCTTCTCTTATACCCTAAAATTTCACCAGAAAAAGAGCCTTCAGGTTAATGAAAAATACTTCAATTGGTTACCAGTCTCTTCTTAACACAGATGTGCTCAAATTATGAAAATGGTTTACTAAGAGGGTTTGTCTGGAACTACTATCATTTTGATGAAGGCTGAACAGAATACAGCTGCAGGCATAAACACTCAATTACCTGGGCAGCCTTTTTCACCATTATTTTCAATTTGAGCTAGAAACCCTGTCCCTGATAACTCATAACCCATCATCCAGTCTCTTTAGTTATACAGACCTGAGGGTAGAAATCAAATCTCTGCTGAAAGGTTAAAGAAAATACAAAAAATATTCTTTTTGACTAGTATGTAGGCCAGGAAAATTTTCTTACTCTGCTGGGACTTCATTGCTATGAACCTTTTGACCAAATTTATCAGACTGATGGAGATTTGGTAAAGCTTTAGAGAATACCATTAAATTCCATATCCATTGAAATTAAAATTACTTTCTCTTCTTGCACAGAAAGTGAATGCAAAGTTGATAATAAAAGTGACTTCTATTAAAGAAGATTGCTTATGTCAAAAATGTGCACTTTAATCTGTCTGCCTTTGAGCTCATTAGGTTTTATCAAACTTGAATATATTGGAAGCTGAGGGAAAAATGAATTTTAAAATGAAGCCTAACACTGAGATAATGTGCAAAAAATGGTAACCAAGATGAATCTGTACGAAAGTTGTGTGTTCCAGAACCAAATAAAAAAAATGGCTTAAGGTTCGAAAACTATTTGAAGGAGAATGTTTAAATGGTAAGATGGTGAGATTTGAAATTCACTGAAGTGATTCCACGTGATTGAAATCTGCTACCTCTGTTGTGCTCCCTCATAGGTATGAGGGAAATACAGAAATACAGAAATACGTGCAAATGAAAGTATGTATTGAGTCAGGAATAACTTAGTGGGGTTGGGTTCACCTGTTGCTCTGGCTCAAATCGTGTACAAACCCCATCCAACCTGGCTTTGAACACTTCCAGGCATGAGGGAGCTGCAGCTTCTCTTGGCAACCTGTTCCAGTGCCTCCCCAACCAACAGGAAATAATTTATTCATCATATCTCATCTGAACCTGCTCCCTTTGAATCCATCGTTTCTTGTCCTGTCACTACGCATTCCTATAAAAAGCTCCTCTCTGCCTTTCTTGGCTTCTGTTTCTCAGATAAAGGAAATAATCAATGGATGTTTTCCTTGCTTTTCTAACAATTTGTGTGGAGTTTTTTTTTGTTCAAAAAAACTCTCCATGACGATTGCTGCCACTCCCCCCCCCCAAAAAAGGTTTCGGAGAAAAATTATATTGTTTAAAGGAAATAGATTTAGGAACTAAACAATGACAGGAACTGATATAAACAACCAGAATTCTTTGCCCATTATACCATGAAGAATATAATGTTTCATCTGTTAAAATTGAAATATTATTGTTGTCCCTTCTCTCCCCAAGGCAGAAAATATTGATATCTGTGTATATACACACAGTATATATTCTAAAACAAACAAACAAACAAAAAACTTCTCCTAATCCAGAATCTTCTTAGAAAATAAAAGAGGTAGAAAAAAAAATAAAATTTGAGTAAAACAAGGATGAATTCAGACTTATTTTGAGATTTATTCTCCTTCATCAGTTGGAAAATACTTTTGCATAGGTTGAGAAAATACACACAAAATAAGAAGTAGGTCTTTTTATGAATCTTTTGATTGCTCAAACAAAGACAATGTGAATGGGAGACTTAAAGCCATATTTCATTTGCTGGTGGAATTCACTCATCTTTTAGAACAATATGATTTGTGTTAAAAATCAACACTTTGCATCTTCAGTATTGTAGAAGGTGGGAAATTCCTCTTAATTTCAGAGCATCATTTGCTGAGTTTTGGTTTGAGTTGGATGCCACTGTTCTTGGAAACTGTTTTTCATGTTGCACTCATAATCAGCTTATGGGTAGCCTGCTTTTTATTCCAGATGGTTTAATAACATTTCTTTAAATGAGCAGTCATCTACGTGTGTTTCAGGAGACTTTGTGAGACAGACTTTTAAAATTTCATTTAAAAAACCTCATAAGTCTGTGTTATAAGAGATGTAAGTCCAATAATTGTGTCATTTTAATTCACCTGTGAGAGCTGAAATGTAGCCATGACATGCAGTGGAAAATGTCTGTGGATTGGCAGAGTGGGAAGGAGGAGATCCCTGACAAAACAAGACCCTGAAGGGGCTTTAACAGAGAGAGGCACGTGACAATTAATAAGCATATAATTCATGTTCCAAAAAGGCTTGGATATCATTTGTAATGTGGTTTATATTTCTCTGAGAAACCACTTCATTCTATGTTTTGTTTATTTATGGTTATGGTAATTAAAATTTATACATAACACGGGTAAAACAAGCAATCTTTTTAGATTCTTCTGCTATGGGATTGAGTTCCCTCTGAAATAGAATTGAGGCAATAAAGAGCAAATCTTGTATTTCTGGCAGGTCTGCTAAATCCTCAGAATGCTATAGATGTGTATGACCTGGATAAAAATAGTAAGTGTATATATAGTTTTTATCACTTAGGTCCTTTGAGCATCTCCCAGAGATAAGAAACATTTGTCACATTTTTGAAGGGGTTTTCATTGACAAAGGCTTCAATCATGCAGAAAGCTGTTTTCAGATTTCCATAAAACAAAGAGGACACCATTTACATGATAAATTGCTCCTAGACAACAATCTTAGCTGACTACCCAAGTGCTACCCTGTGTTTCTGTTATCACTGATTTGTCCTTCAGTTTTCAGCAGAATGAAAATGAAGAGCTTGCAACTAATTGTGTCATGAAAACAGAACTAATTTGTTCATACTGGGGGAAAAAAAAAACCCAAAACAAAAACAAACAAACAAACAAAAAAAGAAGATTCTAAGCCATTAAGGTAGAGTGTAAATCATATCATATGCAATAACAAAGAATTATTAATGGCTGTACTTTTCTACAAAGAGTATGAGAGTGATATTTTGTAGTAAAATTACTACTTGAAAGGTCTAATGCATTTTTTAAAAGCATGAAACCATGTATTTCTAAATGTCACTGAAAATTACGTGTCTTCCAACAAAAGCTATGAATATCTGTTATTCTTTATCAGTGCTGATCAAGAGGATGAAATAAATTTTATATATATAAATATATCCTGGACTCTTGTTATTACCAAATTTTATTCCCATGAAGACATCTAGTTTCTGATATTTTTTTTTAAGTTTTAATCTATCAAAATGCAAAACAAGAAGGTAATGGATACTTTAACTATTGTCACACTGAACTACTAGTCTGCTCTGAGTACTCTGTTTTATCTACTCCCACCCAGACTGACAGTTCAGAATATAACATTTCTTACTAAAAGAAAAAACCTGACCTCAACAGAGAGTTCAAGAATTCTCTTCTTTAAGATGCCTTTTTTTTTTTTTGGGATAAGATTAATGGAGGTGTGACACCAATGCAGATACTTCTAGCTATTTTGGTTTCTGAGAAATATATTTCCTGTGAGCAAATATCATCCCTAATGTTATCTGTGTCTTTTGTTCTATGATTATCTGCTCTTACACTTCCATCTTCCACATTTTTATTTTTCAGGAGACCACTTGTTGTTGTTTTGATTTTTATGTAAAAAAAAAGCAACCCGTTTCCTGCATTCTTAACTAGCATTTTTTTGTCTTTTTCAGTTTCTGTTATTGTAACATTAGGACAATAGGTATGAAGATGAGGAAATACTGCTTTTAACTTTGAGGTGATCAGTGTAATTTAGGTCTGTGTAGTCCTGGTTTTAAATTAGATTTGGATTTGATTGCTGACTAAAAGATTTTGGAACAGATTGATATTGTAGTTGTGTCTGAAAACAAAGGTAGAAAATAAATATAATGGAAGTGGGAGAACTAAAATATGAAAGAAAAGATGTCATTTCACAACTTTGTGATCCAAATAACTGCTTCCAAGACATCTGTTAATATTCCAGTCTATCTCACTGTCCAGCTACTACATTTTAACTGTCCTCAGGAATATGGACCTTGAGAAGTAGAACTTGCAAGAGAAGCAGGATGAAGCCATAATTAATATTTTACTGTTTTTTCTATATTGAAGAGTATTTTGTGAAGATTATTATTTTATTATTTATTATTATTTTTTGTATCAAATTTGCAAAACCTAAGAAGATAACAGCACCTTTTTGGACTTTTAAATGAAACACATACAAATCCAAAGAGAAATATAAGAAGGTTAGAGATTGGTTATTTATTTAATGTCAGCACTTCTAGAGGGATATGAACATGGACCTTGAATTGCATTAATTAGTATCAAAACTGCCCCATTCATATGCTGAAATTATTCCATCAGTACATCTTTAGATTATGGGATTAGGAAAGGTTCATTCCCTGACTCTGACTGTTAAATGTTTTTGGGTTTTGTTCTTTTTTTTTTTTTTTTCAGGAGGAGGTGTTTGTTTTCTTTTTGTTTGGTTTGGTTTGAATTTTTTGAGGGGGAATGGGGCTCAAGACACAGAAAAAAAAAATCCCACTTCATTTTGTCTTCCTCTTACCATTATGAAAATATCACAGGGGAGGAAACATTTTAGAAGTCAGGAGAAATTCTCAGTATGTGACCAATAGGACTGCAGTTTGATTGTGTGCTTGACCAGAGATGCACGACAAGAGTTGAACATTTCCAGAATCTGAAAATTCTTTTCTTTTTTTTCTTTTCTTTCTCTTTTTCTTGTAGGAGTTAGGGAATTGGAAAAAAAAAATATGCTCTGATGTTTCCAAATTTATTGACATGATTTTGATTAGGCAATTCTATTTAATTTTCATTCTTATTTCAATTTGCTGACACCACATTACAAATGCTTTTTTATTATTAAAAAGTCATGCTGTATTTTCCTTTGTCTATCACTTCTTATGCTGTTGTCCTACATACCTAAATGATGGTGAGGGCTTCAGATTTGCTCTACTTTAAAAAGCACAAAGAATTACAAAACTGAAGTTCTTGATCATAGTTCTGCCATATACAAAAAGCTTTATGTGTTTGAAAATTTCTGGCGTGCTTTTACTCAGATCTAATTGGAAATGGATACCTAGAATTGAAAATTAGAATATGCTTCAGTACAGATGTAAAAAGAGGAGGTTTAGGGGTAAAAACACAAATTAAAAGAATTAAGAGAAGGAGATACTTCTAAGGAAATACAACACTCATATTGCACAGATTTGTCATTTGCCAGTAATCTGGGTTGATGATTCTCAGAATGTCCTCTGTAGAGCACTTCTGTGGAGTCTGAGGAGTTATTTTTCTCAATATTGTGCAGTAGTGAGGAAAAATTGAAATACAGGGTCAACCCACTCTGCAAGAAATTTCATTTGAGTCTGCTTCAAGGAGTATTGCCACTGTTCCCTTATATTTTGCTATTTTGTGGGTAGAAAATGAAGTTCACCTCTTGTTCCTCAATATTTTTGTGCTTTGAGGACAGCTGAGTTTAGTACGCTCTTGGTACTGAAAATTGGAAGGGAAATACAAAATAAAGAAAGCTAAATAGCAAAATTGTCTGGCACCATATAATTTATCTTTCTAAATAACATGTGCATGATACAATCAGAAGAGCAGAAATATTAGTAAATTAAATAATCTGTTCTTTTACTGGGGCATAGAAAACAGAACAAATACATGACTTCTCAGAATAATGAGAAAAAGGAGTTCAGCTCTCATGTTATTCTCCATAATATTGTGGTGACAGCATTTCTCATGTAACTGAGGGATGTTGCTTTGCAAAATATCCATATATTTATGCATATAAATTACTGGATACCAACTGCTATATAGGAAGGAGAGAGAAGAAGGCTCCTTGACTATAAGAAGAGATTTCCTTTCTATGCAAATAAAACACCAGCTGAAATGAATCCTAGAAGTAAAACAGGATTATGATCTTAGTGCAAAGAAAGTTTCCGTTCAGGTGAATTAAATCTGATGATGAGGCACTGGATTATAGAAAAGAATGAATTGTACTGCAGCCTAAGATACACAGGATTCCAAAAGGGAAAGACATTATGACAATGGAAGATGATAAGAAACCTCCTTAACAGAGACTTTGAAAATATGTATTTTGTGAGAAAGAAATCAGATTACTAGAAGGGAAATTATTAAATGTTGAAAGAATGAATGCAGCAGCCACAACTATCAGATAGTTCAATTGGCCAGTTTTCCAGGTGTGATAAATTTCATTCTGTATCTTAGGCTAGAAAGTTTTCATAGTAAGCTTTTTCATGTATATAACATATTCTTTCAATTGTGTCATCTTAATTGCACATTTCCCTGTTTTCTCTTTTGTTTTATATTGTTCTTCCATACCAATACTCATATTGGAAAAGAATGCTTAACTTTTTTATCTGAAATTAGAGAAAATTTCCTCTCTTTCATTTTCACAGTATATGGAAAATTTGCATTGATGCTGAAAAATATGGTGAGACAACACCTATTTGTTTGTAACATAGAATCAAGAGATGGCACTGTTTAGATTAAAACAAACAAGTAAAAAAAAAAATCAAAAATCTTATTTCAGTTGCTGAGAACGTGGTCATGCAACCTCACTGCCAATAGTGGCAGTTCCAGCAATAGAAGTAGGATTTACTCTAAACTGTTTTCAAGCATTCCCCACTCCTATATCTCAACAGCCTCTCTAAAAGATAAGGTTTTTAGAAAGTAATGCTCTAGTCTTCACTAAAATAAATATTTTTCATAAGTATATATGTTTATCAGAGCAGTAATTTTTTCCTCAAATAGTCTAATTTGTAATTTCTTTCCCTTCATTAGCAACTACTCATTTTGTCATTTGAGCAGGCTGTCATCTCATGCACACATATCAAATGCTTCTGTCCTTCCATCCATTATTTATTTAATTGAGAAACTGTTGTAGCTGTTTTTTGTACTATATTGTGGTTTAACTTCAACTGGCAACTAAGCCCCACACACTCATCCCTGGTGGGAGGATAGGATAGGAAGGATAAAATTAAGAAAATTTTTGGGTTGAGATAAGGACAGCTTAATCATTGTAATAACATAATATAATAATCAATTTTAATAAAAAAGAAAATTTTAAAGAAGGAGAGATAAACAAAACTAAAACAAGCGATTTAAAGGCAATCACTGCTTTCCACTGGTTGTAAAGTGTTGATGAAGCAATTTTCAAGCACAAGTTGGCAAACTGTTCTAACACCCCTATCTTTTTCTATTGCCAAGCATAATTTCATAGAGATTTTTCCATGGGGCTTTTTGTTCACTTTTGGAATCTCCATGCACCCACATATACATGTCTGTATCTCTTTTACATGAAATGCTGTGAGATAATACAGCTTCATGTACATTTCTGTAACATCCAAAATTCCTTTAAAATGGCTTGGATTTTCTTCCTTTCTATGTGATTTCTTTTTGTCTCCCTGATAAGCAGTTTAAAACCATTGTCAGTTTTTTCTGGCACATAAGCAGAACACACCTATCATTCAAGTACAATTTAAAATAAAAAACCTGAAAACTCATTCTCCTAAACTTTTCCAGTGTTAGAAAATAGAAGCATAAAAGAATTTGAAGCAAAGGAAATAAGGAAAGGACAAAAGACATAAGGCCTTGTCTGAGTTAAATGATGAATTTCAGCTATGTTCTGGAGGTGATTTTCTCCACTCATTACCACTCTAACCAGCTGCACAGATGGCCTCTGAAATCTACATAAAGGCAAGAGTTCAAAGGTTAGGAAATAATGAAAAGATGATGCCTACAGTCGAGTAAAATTATAGCTTTTCCCTATTGAGGGAAACACATACAATCAGAAATCCAGAAATTGTGAGACGTTTAAATAACTGTTTTAAGTAACACTAAAGGGCAGAAAATTAGAGAAGATCACATGAAGGTTATAGAAAATTATGTCTATTAGCATCACTTGTGGCTACAGCACTAAGTAAACTGCTCTTATTAATAGCTTGTTGTAAAAGTCCTTCTTCTGTGAAATCAAATGCAAAGTTTCCCTTCATCTCCTTACTCCTTGCATCCCATCTCTCCACTGCAAGCAGGGAATGCAGCTGGCCACACTTCCAATCTCCCTTCTTTTCCTCTACCTGGGTGATAGCAGTAGCCCTGTGGGATTTTTTGAAATCTGGCTGGTGAGAAAGATATTTTGCTGTTTACAATGACTACCAATGCTTGCAAGCACACAGAGAGCTTAATTAGTTTTTCTTTATCTCTGTTCCAGCATGTCCCAAAGTCTCCCAGTGCTGAAATATATACTCTCACACACACACACACCGAGGAGAGAGAAGCACATGGAGAACGAGCTCATTTTGAGCATCACCTTATGGTTTCAGTAGCTCTGTTGGCTCTGCTTGGAGCAGTGAGAAATGTTTGGCAGCTCTGTTGCACGATTTTCTATCGTGCTCATCAGTTTGATCCAAATGGGTGAACAGCTGGGATCTCACCATCTTGAAGACAATTGCTGCTGGAGTTCATTTCTCTGGCAGACAATTCTGCTGCAATCTTGCTGAAAGGTGCTTTGCTATATTCCTTTCTCTCCCTTTTGCCTAATGAAAAGAATATTGAAGTGCAACCAGAGGGTCTTTATTATCTCTGCTTAATTCATTTTACAGTGAAGAGCATGCTATTTTATTTCCAAAATTTCAGAGAAGGCATGACAAATAAGTTTTTCTGGACGTATTTAAATGTGGCTTTTTTTCCCCACTGAAAATATAAACAAATGTTTTTTTTCCTATTTGAAGAAATACCCAAACCATATCAGTGAATTTCAGTAATTATATGCAGAAGGCCCACATATGGTCCCATTGAGGTAATACCTATTTGTATTTAAAAAGGATGACAGAAATCTTGATTTTCCCAAAGGGAAGAAAGTTAAGGTAAAAGGGCAAAGATTCTTAAAAGTATTCCTGGTTGGTTGTTTTCTGTGTTTGTGGAAGTTTTGTGTTTTGTTTTTTTTTTCCTTTTGTTGGTTAGTTGATTTCATTTTTTAAGGCCATAAAATACTTTAAAGAAGTAAGGTTCCCTCCCCTTTCTCCCCCAAAATACAAAGTGATAGTGGGTTGTTGATTGAAGGACATGAATCTACCTGCATGTCTAAATAAATCCAAGGATTTAAACAAAATTTAATATCTCAGGTTTTTTTTTTGTTTTACCATTTGTTTGATTGCAGGCATCAAATTATTTTACTTTAATTTTTTAAAACACTTTTTTCCCCACCAAGAAATATATACTAAGACTTTCTCTTCTGTAACAGAACACTTAATATATTAAAGTCACTGAAATTACAATTACATACCACTCAAGGAGAAACCTTAACAGTTCAGGTATCCTGGTTCAAAGTAAATTGTCTTTTTCTTAGTTTTCATGGCAGAGAAGACTGAGGTAAAGCAGGTAAAGTGAATCATCTAGGTTCATACAGTTAGAAAATACTTGACCCAATTTTACTTTTAGAAGTAATAGACAGATGTTAATTTTCTGGATGACTGCTGGTTATTTGCAGTCAGCTGATCTGATTAACCTTAATATTACACATTATAACCTCTCTGTGTAGTTATCTCTAGAGGAAAAGGAACTGTTTGTCTACATCTAATGACAAATTAGAATAAGGAGCACAATGGATTCTTGGTCTAATTTGCTTTGCTTGATGCAAGACTTAATTCCTGGTGTGACAAAACATCATTTTTACTGCGTGCCTCTTTGGACAAGAGCTATATATTCTGAATCTATTCTGAATAAGGATTTAATTATGGCTGCAAACTCTGTTGTATTCTCCTGAGTAATGCAGGTAAAGAGCACAAATTCTGTCATACCTCTTCAGCCTCCTCAGGGCTATGGTGGAGCCACTGGTGGTTTTCAAGACAACTGTCTTGATTTAGGAGAAGTTTGTGGCTCATGAGTTTGTAGCCAGCAGAAAGCTGAGGACTTTCTTCCTCTCCTCCTACTAATTTTGTCTCTGGCATTGACATGGATCCAAAATAATTCCATCTGAAGGAAAGCAATATTTAAGTTGCCTTGGAACTAGAAGAGAGAGGCAGTGTGTTAAGGGTGATGGGTCAATGAATTGGTAGTGGAGGTCTACCTGGAGACCTTGGGGGATGTATAAGGAGGGCAAATCACCATGGGAAAGAAATATCCCTGGAAAAATTATTTAATTAGAGACAAAGGGTCACTTCACAAGCTGCTGCTGACATAGGCTGTATGCACACTGATGATTTGGTAATTCTTTTTCAATTTTTTTTTTCCCCTTTGTTTTCATTCTAAACTTGTTAGTTCTGTGAGAAAAAAAATTCAGTTTGGAGTATGTAAGGGACAGTTAAGTCTTTTCTTCCCCAAAAACTTTGATCAGTTTTAGGAGAAGTCACTAAATAGTTGAACCTTGTCTTTCTTTGCTGAAGAAAAAAAAAACAACAAAAAACTGGCAGAGGGATTGTGTGTGCATTCTCAGTCCATCTAGGAATAACCTTTTCAATTAATAATTTTCTTCACACTGTCTGTTCTCTATTCGTCCAATCCAGAATGTAATTCTCTGGAAATGTTAGCTTTCCAAGAGAAACAAATAATGAATCTCTACAAGCTGCTTGGAGCAAACATTTATTCCTGTAGAGAACAATGATGAATATAGAAAATTTCTGCTTCCAGGTACTTCTATCTCTCTTATCCTTTCTTTTAAATATTTTTTTTTAATTTGTTCTTCTTATGTTCAATTTTTTATGTAAAATATAGCTATATTTTTGGTGCTGAGAAAAGAGAGGTATTTTCGGTGATGTGTTTTCTTTTTTTTGCTTGATGAGTTGGATTTTCTTTTTAAGAAAAGCTCTAAAGACTTAAATTAAATAAGAGCTGATTAACAGTATTTCATGTTTTTCCAAATGTTACTAAAATGTGGTCTAATTAGATACCTAGTGGAACTATGAGTGTCTTTATTTGTAAAATCTAAATATCCCAGTGATAAAAGGTACAAAATGTTTTTTAGGCTTTGAGCAGAAATCCTCCTCAGGTGTAGCTCTTTAGGTAGAAAATATCACACTTTCCTGTCAATGGAATGGATCATATGCCAAATTAACTTTGCTAACTTCTCCTAAAGAAAATTAGGCAGATATCTCCTGAACTGATTTTGACAGCCCTATATGTCATAGTCGTAAATGTAAATCACTTTAAATAAAATTTAAACCACTTTAAATACAAGAATTGCAGAAATTGACAAACCATGTGGATGGTTATTTGAAAGAAAATCCAGTTTTAGCAAGGTGATGTGACAGTATTTTTGGGCATATTGAAATAACACACTTAGAGAAATTAGAGAAGTTTCTTTTCTTCTTTGGAATAAGAAGCCTGCAAGCTCAATCTTTTTTTAGACATATAACAACTCTCAAAGAAAGATATATTTAAATTAGTGTTCGTGTTCAAAATGTGGGATTTGTCCTATAGATATGCTACCTAATGGACCAGACACTGAAAAAATTGAAATGGGATGGAAGAAGCTTGATCTCACTTGTTTCACAAGGGGACTTTCCTATCCAGTGTGTTTCATGCTGCAAATCTAGCTCAGGTCTTCCACCACTAGTAACAAGTTCCTCTAAATTAAATGCCTGATATTGTTTGTACCTACATGACTTACCTTTGACTGGTTTTGGTAAGAACAATAATTTTGTCTTCATATAGGAGTGTTTGGAATTACTCCTTTTTTTAATCTACCCCTAGTACAAAACCAAATCCTAAAATATGTTATGACCATTCGAAGAATTTAAGAAATAACAAAAGATGGATGAAAGTGAGAAAAAGGACAAGCTTAAATCCTTTCCTAGGAAAAATCTGTTTTGAAATGCCATTGTAGTAGCAGCAGCTCCTGTGTTACAGGGTGACAAGATGCCATCCAGGACTGTGAAGAAACACGAGGAGCTGCTTCAGACTTTTACACTTTGTCACATTTCTGGCAGCCATAATGTTCTGCTGTCAAGTACTCCTCGTTTTGTAATAGTGAGTTTTGGTCTGTGAGTAGAAATGTATACATGTAACTTTCAATTCTCTAACCTAAGTAAAGCATGAGAGGTAAAAGGAGTCCTGCTTCATCAATATATGATGAGTTTCTATTGTACAGCCTTTTATTTTAATGTTAAATGATGGGAGGTCCTTTTCTGAAGCAAGAACTTTGAAAATACATTTAATACAATTGAATATATTTTTAATGAAAAATTAATAATATTTGAAGGTTACAAGCAGGAAAAAAAAATTAAGATTAAACTAGCAGAGTTGTAATATTTGAGGTTGTCTCTGCATCTGAAATGTGATGAAATTATGTCCATTCAAGAGAACTTGCTGCTGTCTGCAGGTTTGAATGAATAAATTGTGTCTATAGCATGATTATTCTGTTATGAAATTAAATTCAAAATTTGACTGTGTTGCATAGGTTACATTAAGTCAGCCAAATATTTCTAAATATTTCTGTAAGTTCTACCCTGAAAAACCAGCCCAAAATAGTTAAAGAGTTTTAGTTGAGCCAGGACCTTGGAACAAGCATTGTGGTATAAGAAAAAAAAAACCAATTATTTTCAAATAGTTTAACCAAAATCAGGATTCAAAGGGTTTTCTGAATTTATTAATGGCTAGTAGTCAACTGGCAACTGTTGAACGATAAATTCAGGATCCATAGCAGCAACAGAGTAAGTAACACTTGCAGAATGTCAATGAAACCTAAATTTCTATCTACTGCCCTACAACAAAGTCTGAAGGAATTACTCTCTGGTGACAATGACATATATTCATTTACCCCTCCCAGCCCCTGGGGTTACCAGCAACCTCCCCAGTATTGGATAAACCTTGGGGAAGATGGATAAAGATGTCTGGACAGAGTGGACCAGATTCTCCTTATTTTTTTTTAATTAAATCTGGATTTAGAGTGGGATAAAACATTTTTCTACGCCTTTGGGATCATGCCTAGCTTGAAAACAAAACTGTGAATAATCTAATTTAGTGTGTTTACAATCATATTTCCAGGTTTTTTGATTTATGAAGCACTGCAGGTGTGGTGTGGACACTGCTTCTTCTGTGTTTGGACACACACAAACATGATACCTTTGTGGAAGCAAATAGTTCAAAAAATTGACTGTTGCAATGTCAAGTCAGCTTGCTACAAAAGAGTTTGGAATCATTTGCTTCAACCTGCAGGGGACTAATTCCTTGAAAACAATTTACAGTACATCAACAGACTGCATATATGACATTTTTCAGAAATACAGGTGACAAGCAGTGGCAGCTGATCTCCACATGATTATAAGCTGTTCTCAAAGGTCTGAATATTTGAGACTGTGCTTGCTGTGCAAATATCTCTGTGAGACTCAGAGAATCAGAGTCTATTTCTAGCAAGGAAGTTGGGTATAATTTTTGCCTGAGGTTGATTTGCCCAACTCATTTGGAGTTAAGTTTTCCCCATCCAGATGTACAAGGAAGGCAGTGGGTGACACTTCTGTAATAAAATTAAATACAGGTTGAGCTAATGTTTCTCCCAACTCATGGTTTTCACTAAAGGCTTTATAACAATAAGTTTTTCTGTATTGTCATTGGGCTGACACTGAAGTTGTGGTTGTTATTGAGGTAGTTGATTTGTATCTCTGTCTTTTTGTCCATTTATTTCCTTTGCTTGGGATATATCCATTAAATTAATGCCATTACAGTTAATGACCACGTTTTTTCCTGGTAACTTCCTACTGTCAGGCTGGCTTCAATACTGGTTTCATTATTCCTAGCCACTTTTTAGCCATTTACTTTATCCCATATGAATCAGCTTAATTTAATCCCATAGTGCTCCCTCTCACTCCTTGTTTCTGCCTCATTTCAATGCTTTTACCAGCTGACAGTTTTTGTAAACTTACTTTAGCTAGAGCAGAAAAGTTGGATGGCTCAGTTGCATTAATTACTACTGGCTGCCACTAGTCTTCCATATATTCTAGATTATTTAATATATTCTGGATGGTTTCTTACAGAGACAGGGTTTGGTTTTGATATAAATTCTCTGACTTCCTGACCCCCAAGCCTTATCACTGTCTTGTAGAGCTGTAGCAAACTGTGCTGGAGCAAAAATCCCATGCTGGCTCTGATTTCCATGCTGGTATCTGAGATAAAGTGAATCCCATCAGATGATACAGGATCATTTGTAGGAATGAAGGGGAATATGTGCAGCTAAATCTTCCATAAGGGTGGAAAGAAAACATGTATAATTTTTAAGAGATCTTACGTTTAATTCCCTGTAGCCCTCAGAAGACTGAAGACATTGTGTATGCTCAGTGTAGAGCAGCTGCTGGGCACAGTGCCTCAGCACTTCTGTGAATGCTTTGTGTGGAACCTGAAGCTCATAAAACACAAGATATTCTCCTTATTTTTCTAGCAGCAGCAACTCCTTAACCACCTTTAAAGATAATTCCTCTTTTGAGTTATTATTGATCACTCATTTTCAAGAAAGTGATAACTTTCAGTCAACCTCTAGGGGTCAAAGAGTTCTCGTTCCCTGTATTAAAGCATTTCTTCTCTTAAGCCTTTTTAATTAAGTCATTCTTACAGAGAATCCAGGGAGTTAATCCCTTCTTGAAGACTGGGTAGCTTTGATTGTCCAGAGTAGCTGAAATAAATTATTGTCCAACAATATTCAAACATTCCTTATCAAATTCTGAAAGATTATGAATTAATCACAGAAATAAAGCTAAGATCTCTAAGTTTAAATTGTTCACTTAACTGAGTTAGTGTTTTGAAGTGTGTCAAGTGACCTTACTGTAACTGCCTATAAAATCCTTTATTTTTATAAAGTAGAGGAGTATTGAACTCATCTCTGGTCAAAAAACATTAGATCCTGCTAAACCTTTGAAGGGAATATATATTAATCTTTATGCTGAAAAATAAATGTGAAGAACCAATACTTTCCATGCAAATATGTACACATTTATGTATAATGTACATAAATATATAGATTACATTTATGCTTTACCTTCAGACTTGGAAAGGCTGTTGTTTATTGTTACCTAATCTTTTTCTAAAGAAATGGGTAGACAGTCTGCTTGTATGACTTCACAGTTCTGATAAGATCACAAGCACCACTGACTCTGAAACTGGGAAAATGGATTAAATTGGAATATAGATTAAATGGCTGACTGCAATTTTATTTCAGCTGCATTTAAACCCTGCACCGGTCAAATAGGTCAAACAGAAGCCTGAATAAGCTTTTGCTGTGATCTAAGGAGTTGTGTGTCACATAACACATGCCTTGGAGCTTGGAAAATATCTTGCTTCACCTAGTCTGAGGAAACAATTTGACATTCTGCTTCAGAATGCAGTACTTACTGTCTTTTACATGTTTTTTTTTTCCCCTTCTTCTTTTTCTATTTTTACATATTTTATCTTGTCTCAGAGGCAACGAAAGGCTTTCCAGTGTAGGCAAAACTGAATTTTTGTCTCTCTATATATGAAGGGCCAAAACATATCTTTTACTTCTATAACAGGAGGAGCAGAATTTTGATTCAGGATGCTGTCATTTTGTTTCCCATCCATCCAGCATCAGAACCAGTTTCTGGAAGAAGTTTGCCTCTATTATAACTTTGGAATATGAAGTCATGTAAAAGTCATGTACCCAGAATTATCTTGAAATGTGATATTGCTTTATGCATAATAGAAAATACATCCTCAACTTAAAACATCATTCATTCTAATAAAAAAAGAATTCAACTGTTTGGGTGTAGAATAAAGCTGCAATTTTTTTTCTGAAGATTGTTCTGCTAATTCTGGTTCAAATGAGTTAGCTGTGGAAGAGTTAAATGGTTAATCAGAATCTGAAAGTAAGGGAATAAAAAATATGCTGATGCTTCTTAGATTTCAACATTTGAAAAATATACAGATGTGTTTTCAGGCCTGAAACTGTACTGCAATTGTAGCTGTCATAGGTCCACTCAAATGAAACCTGTAGAGGTCAATTAATTTAATGTTTTTCTAGTATATGGGGGAAAACAGCGCATCAATGCTTCCTGAAAATGAAGAATTTTAAATCTAGGTTTTGCATGAGCAATCAAGGATGTCAGACTGTGACACATAAGGCAGGTTAAATAAAACAAAAAACAAAATTGTAAAGCAGAGGTTTCATACTGCTCCAGGTATGCACATTGTTGTTATAAAAGACTGTATTTTAAATGGGATTTAGTCTTTTGTGTAATACCTTGTTGCCATATTCATTCATTTGAAGTCATATTTTACTCTAATTGAGAAGGTAGAATCTATTCTGAAATGTAAATTGATGTGGCAAGAAATAGCTGTGAGTGGCTTCCAGCAATCACCCAGTCCATCCATCTGCCTCTGGATGGAATCAGATAAAGAAAATATCTGCTTTGTGCAACAGGTTGTTCATAACATCTGCTTGGGAAGAACTCTTCAACCATCTCCTAGAAAACTTTCAGCTTTTTGCATCCTTTTCTCCTCGTGTTTTACTTGTATTTCCCACCCTCCTATTTAAAAAGCATGTTTTCACCTGAACATGGAGATCCATATTTCCTAATCTCTCTGTAAAACAGAAAGGTAAAGGGATTGGAGGAAAATAGAAGAATATATTGCTTAATCAAATAAATAAAAGCAAACAGGAGCACTAAATAGATGTGTAAAATATATATATTATGAAAAAGGAGAGCAAGCTCAAATAACTAAAAGATTTGTCTTATTAAAAAGATTGCACAGCTCTGTATGGCTTTATGCCATTATATTAATTTCCTACTATTTTTCTTTATGATGATAATGTAGAAATTGTATGTAGTTATTGCAGTTGTATACATAAATTATAACATTTGAGGTTTTAAGAACATTGTAATATTACCCTGAAGGTATGTTTGTTTGACTTTGGTTGTGTTTGATTTTTTGTGAGATTTTTGTGGATTTTTATTGGTTTTTCTCTTAGTTTTGTTTGGTTTGGGTTTTGTTTTGGTCTTTGTTTTTTGGGGGCGATGTTGGTTTGTTTTCCTTTTTCTTTTATGTTGGTGTTTTGTTGAGTGGTTTTTGGTTAGTTTGTTGGTTGGTTCATTTTCGGTTTTTGTTTTGGTTTTTTTTGGTGTTGGAGGTCCATTTTTAGTTTCTGGGGTTCTTTGGTTGGTCTGGTTGATTAGAGGTCTGGGTCTTTGGTTTCTATTTTTATTTTTATTTTTGTTTCCCTTTAAATCTTGTGCGATAATATTGTCATTTTGGAAAATCTATGGCACCTTTGAGTTTTAGGATGCACAAAAAGAATCTACAGATTTTTAACATGTGATTGGTGAGTACCAAGGAAAAGTTTAAGTCTTTATCCACAGTTGTGTTACACTGGAAGCAAGTAGCAATCTATACTTTCTATTTTAACATATAGACTATAGATAAAGTAGATATTTTATCTGTATGTAAATTACATTTGACTTTATGAATATAGTTCCTGTTATAACATATTATTATCTGAATTGTACCATTAAGCGTGCAGCATTTTTCAACATCAATTTAAACAGAACTAAATGTGTCCTCTTGAACACAGTAATTGCATTTTAGCATCCCTTTTTATTTAAAATAATTCATTTTACAGACAATAATATAGTTTATCTTCTAATATAAATTCCTTGGGGCACAGATAATGCATTATTCTGTATTTGGAAGACAGGCACATCATGGGAACTACAAGAAATGAAGGATAGTAATTACATTCCTTAAGGGGAGAGGGAGAAGCTTAGTTTAAGTTTTAGGGGAGATATAAATGAACACTCTGCATAGAATGAATTTCAAGCCAGATGAGCAAAACCTTCGTCTATATATTTGAAAATAAAAGAAGCATTAAAAAGAATTAAAGTTTCAGGTTGTTTTGAAAAAACGTGTATTGAAAATATGCTGAATGTTAGTATTTTCTGTCAGATTAAATGAATTGTTATTATTCCATACTATTTTGGAATTAAAAGTAGCTGATCTTTTGTCTCAAAAGAAAAATGCAGCAAAGACTTATTTTCTTCATCAGCTGACCATAAAAATCAGTCAAAGAAACAGACAGGAAAAATCCCACGTTCTAACACTTAGGGTTTGTGAATAAATTTTCATAACCTTTTAGGAAGCCTTTCTAATGAGGACAAAAAAAAATTAAGCAGGTCTGTCTTTCCAAACTGACTGTAATCTGTATTGCACAGTGATTATCCTATGCCACTGAAGTCTGTCCTTGCTCATGGATGTATTATCAGTGTCAGGCTCTGTGATAATTGAAAAAAATGCAGCAATTAACAAAGAATCAGAAAAATGAAAGGAAAAGTAATGCCTGTTTTATTTCTAACCTCTTAATATTATAGGAATGCAAATGGTACTGTTTTGAATGAATGAATGCTAAAATCAGAGATTATTGACCAAATTTTCTTTGTTAATTCATTAATTTGAAACTACAAAGCAAAGAAAGGAATTTTTAAATTTGTTGTCATTATTCTGACGTCCTAAGAACTCGTCAGTATTGTTGTAGGAGCAGTCAGTTATTTTCTAAGAATCCACATTCCAGGCGCTCGTTTGGCGTAAAGTCTTTTACCCAGATTTTTTTTCTCTAACACTTGTGCTGTATGATTAAAATAAGCCCAAAAAGAAGGTTACTTGCATAGTCCTAAAATTGCTTTGTTCTTAAGTGACTGTTAGACACTTCGAGGTACCATTTAGTCAGCACACCCCCATTAGCCACTGTGGATAAGAGCTCCATCTTCCATGGCCTTTTTCAGCCTGAGGGCCCAGTGTGCTCTGTGAGTTTCTGTTCACGGGGGATGCATTCATTACTTGACTCTCTGTGCATAAGGAGAAAAGGCTCCTTGGAAAGGAACTTGCCTTGGTTGTTTAAGGAAACAAGGTCATAAATATCTGAGGCGTGCAGCCTCTGACTGGGTAGGGACATGGCTACAGCTCCCCAGTAAGGCAATGCAAGAGCTCTACAGCTGTCTGGGTAGACATAGCAGCAAAAAAAAAAATATATATATATATATCAGATTGATTGTTTGTCTTCAGATTAAAAGCACCTTTTTATGCTTGAAATAAAATGGAAGTCTATGTCCATGAACTGGATCCATGTTGGGTGAACCTTTCCATGGTTCCAAAGCAAGGGATCATTTTTTCCATTGGTATTGAATTTTTTTCTATGAGTCTGACTCTGATTAGTGCAGACATTTGCAAGACACAATTCCTTTTTTTTTTTGTTTTCCCTGCTATTTTGCAGTATTACAAAGAACATAAACGCCACTTTAATTTTTTGATTGGGTTTCTTAAACAGTCTGGCAATGCAAGTTGTAAATAGCTCTTCCTTTAAAAAAATATAGCTTTTGTTTTCATTAAAGGTATTTTCTATTTGTTTGTACAGAACTATTTATTTACGTTATTTATGTTATTTAACTAATACATATAATAAGGGAAGAAAGTTGGATGGGGAAAGTTGAGTCTAAATTGTTATTATCGAACAATCCCAATGTAAATGTTGGTTCTTACCCTTGAAAGAGAATTAAATAGTTAACATAAAATATAAATTCTTGCTTTCAATGCAAGTATTTTAGAGACCCTTTTGAATTTTAATGCAAGAGCTATTCTCTAATTCATTTAAATATAATCACTATTCTTAAGGTTGCATTTTATGACAAGTTTGACAATCAGTCACTTAGGAAAAATTTTCAAACCATAAGGCCTTGAATAAATTAAGAAACAAAGGTAGTTTTGTTATCAGAGAAACTGATAATTCTGAAAGCAAGCCAAGGCATGTTAAAAAAAAATAAAAAGAAAATAAAAAAGGAGAAAAAATTCTTTCAAGGCTTCAACCTTTAGAGATCAGTTCATCTGAAAGATTTCTGTCCTGCTTGTGTTTTAAAGGCTGCACACACAGGGATACACAGAAATTCAGTGGTGCCCTCAGGGTGCCTCCGTTTGTATTACAGGGCAGCTCATTCGCAGCTCACCCAGGATAGAACTGCTCAGCCTCTCTTTGTGCTCTCAAAGCCACCTGTAATAATACAAATAGAAGTACCCTCAGGGCACCGCACACAATGTGTCTAGAAATGCCACAGATCCTTTGGGGTAAGGAGAAAATATATTAAAAAAAAAAAGAATAACAGGAAAGGATTTGTTTTCCTCCATGGTAAATAAACACCAACTATTTGGTGATTTGTGTTTCTGAAGTAGAGCTTGTCATTTTCTAAAAAGTTGAGGTTTTGTAGTATCTTTTAATTTCAAGAGCCAAACAATTGGTCACATCCTGAGGGATGTAGGGTGTTCCCTGGGAGATTTGCCTGTTCCTGTACACAGAGAACACTTTCAGAGCAATTTACATTTTCTTTAATAAGAAACCACAAGCTTCAAAATAAAAGGCTAAGCAGAACCAAGAGTCGTGGCTGAAATTCTGTATGATGGAGGCTCCCTTTACAATATGAGATTGAATAATATTAATTTGCTTGGGGTTTTTCACAGAAAAATAATATGCCTCTTTTTACAAAACTGGAAAAAGTACTTCAAAGCTTTGCATTTTATGACTTAGTCCTTATCTTGTCTAGCATTTAAAAAAAACAAACCACTGAAAAACTCCAGGAAGCTTTATCCAGTCACACTACCTCTTTTTATCTTAGGATAAATTAACATTAATATCTTTGATATAATGTAATAAAGTTTTCATTAAAATTAGACAGAATTGTATTGAACAATTTTACCCTTTTATTTTACAAAAAAAAATGCATAGAAGAGGGTGCTTTTGTCCTCTCATTTCTGGAACACAGAATATTTTCTTATGCTTCCTTCTAAAATGCAGGGGGCACGTTTTGTGCTTGTTAAGACTGCAAGAGTCTCAGTCACAGTTTGAATCAAGTGCTCTTTTGTGGACACTTACCTCATGGTTTGGATTTTTACTGTCATTCCAAAAGGCAGATTATGAGCAAAGGTTATCAATGAGCTTGACAGCTATTTCCAGTGATCTGAAGTAATTTAAGATATCCTGCAAATGTTGCTAACTGGATTCCCCTGCTGCAGTGAAGCATTATCACCAAAACCAAAGGTACTCTTAGGCTGGCTCAAGAGTGCAGTTCTACAAATTTACCCTTTAGTTAATGAATATTTCATAAAGCTGTTTATCTTTCATGCTGTATTTTGTTTTTATGTTTCTACATTGCTGCTTTACCACCAGCACATTATATGTTTGACTTTTGCAGTTTCCCTTATGTATACATTTTAACATCTCTATTTATTAGGATGTTTTCTCCATTTTTTTTTTCTCAAGTACAGTTGTCATTCTGAAAAGTGTCTTTCTAGTTATAGTTTCCTAGCAGACCATGGAATCAGAGATTTATTTGTGTTGTAAAGCACCACTAAGATCATTGAGTCCAACCATTAAGCTAACATTGCCATGTTCACCACTGAATGTCCCCGAAGCCACAACTACTTGTTTCCCTGAAGTCTGGCACTTTTGAGTGCCAGATTTTCTTGGGTAGAGGTAAATATCTGATTTTCTTGGGTAGAGGTAAATATCCCCCTTTTTTTCCTAAGCCTGGGCAGAATATGGTGCAGATCTGGGCATGGATGAGCCCTTTTCAGGTTTTTTATTTGGCATTGTAGCACAAAGCTGCTGGCCCTTGCGACCCCACGGCCAGGTGCATGGAGCAGCAGGGCTGATGCTGGAGCCATGGAGGTCCCAAAATGTTATGTGACCATCAGAATTATTGCTCCCATCTTCTCACTTCCTCTGGAGGTCAGAACAGTGGGGAGAGGCCAATTAAATGCCCAATTTGCTGGGCCATGGGACACCAGTGTAGGCTGTAATGTCAGCTTTTCCTGCGGTGCTCATTAAGGCAGGTCACCACAGACAATGCTATCTGTCAGCTAACCACAAGCCAGAAGAAAACTGGAACTGTAAGGAAAGAAAACTAATTCAATCTAATTTTGGAGAGGATTGGAAAGCTGACAGCAAAAGGAAAACAACTTGAAGAAAGACAAGTATTTGCTGTCAAGCGTTGTTGTCTTTTAAAGGGCTGCTCCCCAGTTCTTGCAGTTTCTTGACAACTAAATAAAATTAGAAAGCCAAAATAGATTTTTGGCAATGCAGGCATTTTGTGGTTGTTGTTGTTGTTTGATATCACCTCCAGACTCAAGAAACAGCATGATGTATATTTTCTTGGTTCCAATAACTAACATGTCTGAAATTGGTAAGAAAAGCCAGAAGAAACTTCTTTTCCTCTAGCTTAAGCACGCTTTTCAAAGTATAAAATTTCTATTTGCTCTGTTTTGCTTCAGGCTGAGAAAGAAAGGAAAGAGTGTTGTTTGAAAACTTGAACTCATTGTGCAGAAGAGGTACAGCACCCCTTGATTAAATTCTGCTAGAGTAATTAAGTCATTACTACCTTGACTGAATGTTGTGATTTTTCCTTCAAACACTGAAAAATCTAACTCTTACCTCAGAGCACAGAGTCATACATGAAGGTTGTTTTTGAATATTTCAGGGTTTCCCCTATGCTTTATAAAAGATGAAATAAAATGTGTTTTCAAACAGGTATTACCAGTTTCCTTTTGCCAAAATGAATTTTCTTCCCTACTGTAACTGATTTTTTGAACTTGCCATGATTTAAAATACATCAAGATGCAGGACTAGATTTTTTTGCTGCCTTTGTTTCCATTTTATTCCATATTCTGTTGCAAGTTTTTTATTTTCATTTTTAATGCTATGTGAACCACTACATGCATCATTTTTTGGATTAAAAAAAATGGATAATGAAGAACAAATATCTTACTGACCTGGTTTGAATTTTATGTATATGTGTGGTGATCATTAGATTACAAGCTTGAGGAGTGGTAAGGGACTGAGGAAAAACAAAGTTTACTTTATATAAAATACACTATAAGTCACACATGTCTGAAGTAAATCAACCCATCATTATGGGTCAAACAAATTTCCTGTGGCTGAAAGGCAAGTAATGAGCTGATGGTATGAAGTTAAAAGCAGTGCAGTTATTTAAAAAAAAAAAAAATTCTACAAGTATTGTCTCTGTGTTTTGAGGCACCTTTAATAAATGGGTTTAACCTTTTTTTGATATTGTTCAGGAGTTTTGTATTTGATGTAACCTGTGAAACTTTTTAAGTGTTAAAGTATGATTTGGACTTCACTACAAACTACATAATAAAGATGATATTAGCTGGAACACAACACAGAAATTTAATCTGTCTGTGTTTCTTACAAGTGTTTACAGAAACTCAGTGTCACTATGCTGTCATCCAAAGTATTCCCAGTTTTGAGTTTTGATCCTTGGACAAATGCTTATATGCACTGAGGTCAAGTCAACAGCTTTGTGATTTACTCCCTTTCATGGCAGTAAAACTTTATTTATAAACTCCACAGTACATCTGGCTTCTAACTTATCATTCCTCAGGTACATAAAAACAGTGCTTTAACCTAGGAAAAATATTGTTTTGCCTCAGGGAAAAGTCCTGAACCCAGTCCCTGAAGAAGTTCCTATGCTTCTGTGATTAAATAGTAAATAGAGAGACTTTGTTGCTTTGGAATTTCTCCTGTGTTTGTTTGTTCACTCCTGGATTTTGTCTGAAATAAGAGGGTGGGGCTGATGGAGTGGAGGGGAGGTTGCTGTACAAACACTGAAAGATTTATCTACTAATACCAATGAGATCTAAGATGCTTAGGCTTGGTAAGGATCTCTATCCTAAAAAGAAGAAAATACAGTCACAAAAATAGTCACAAAATCTTTGATGTAAAAAAAAAAAATATTTATTTTTATTTTAGTTACTACATATATATATACATGTATACATATATATATATATACACACAGCACTATTCCACTCATGGTAAGTTGCTATGGGTTGTTTTGGTGAGACATAATTCATTTTGCAGACAATTTCAAGCTCAAAAAGACAATATATACCTCACATTTCTGAAGGTTCTTCTTTTGTGGGAATAATCCTCCATGAAAAATGACTCGGACAGTAACTGTGAGTTGTCATCCTCTTGGATGTTGAACATTAATTAATGCATGGTTGGGCTGGCTAATTAGGGTCTTTGTCTTCCACATTTTCCACAACACTAAGTTGTGGCCAGAATCAGTTGGCTTGTTTTGATTTGGGATTTTGGGGATTGTTTGTTGTTTTGACTGATTTTTTATTAGTTAATTTTTTTTGAAATTTATTTCCCTTTTTTTTCTGTTCCAAATTTGCAAATATACATAGATTCACTTTTCTAGGGGTAGA
This sequence comes from Chloebia gouldiae, assembly GCA_003676055.1. Lineage (NCBI taxonomy): Eukaryota > Metazoa > Chordata > Aves > Passeriformes > Passeridae > Chloebia > Chloebia gouldiae. The sequence continues at coordinate 2,158,509 of QUSF01000048.1, read as the reverse complement.
AGATTGAACAGTGTTAAGAGAAAGAGAGAAACTTTGCCACATGTCAGCCTTGATTTCATTGGAGAAAATGTTGATGTGAATCCAGAATGTAAGTATATTCTATAGAAATCATGTGTTATATGAGTATATACTGATTTTTTTTTTGTTTCCTTTTTCCCAGTTCAAGGCAAAGCTTCTGACAGATAGGCAAACCTCTTGCTCCGAGTATTAGATTATTTTAAGCTACCAACAGTGATGAATTTAAAAACTGGTTTACTAGCAGTACTTCCAAAGTTATTACAAAGAAATGACCCAAGGTTTCTGAGACTTTGAATTTTATGTCTCTGCATCTTACAGGAATTATAGTCCTTTCTTTTTCCTGCTCATTCATCACCAGCTAGACCTGCTTTACTTACAGTGCCTGTAATTTGGTCACATTGAAGGGCTAGAGAAACACAATTGTCCCAAAACTGAAGTAAAATATTTCTGGTATAAATAGCTTGAAGATCATTTGCCCCTTTTCTCACTTTTACTGCTTGGCCTAAGACGTTCTGCAGGCTATTTTTGTTGGATTTTACCAGGACAGAATATTCTGCTGGAAAGCCTCTATTTTGTATACTTTGTCTCTTTTCTGAGGTTACAGGTTACAATTTTCAGTCCAAATCTCTGAAAGGAAAATCCACTATATGGCTTAAAATTGGAGGACTATCTTCTACAGGAACCTAATGGAAAAGCATTCATTTTGCTGAAAAGGCCAAGGCTTTATGCTAGGCTTGTGCCAGATTTTCAGATATTCTTTTTTATATGTTTGTTCATATTGTCCTTCCAAGGTCTTCAAGCAATTAGTTTTTATTTGCATGCATCATTTCACTTCTTTGCTCCCAGGATACAGTCCTTGCTTTCTGGCTGTCCTATGAAATTTTTCCTCTCAACATTCCATTTGGGCTTTTCACTCATTTTGTTCAGGCTTCTATTTGAATTCCATATCCTTAAGGCTTTTCTTTTTTTTTTTTAATATTATTTTTTCTTCCCTATTTTCTCCCCCTCCTCCTCATTTCTAGATTTTTAGTTACTGACAGGTTGTGCTGCATATCTGAACAATGACACCACTATCTTATGTGTCCTTCCCTCAATGAACATTGCTTTTTTATATTGCCCTTTATATTTATTATTCATTGACTGCTTTGAGTATTACACTATATATTTTGAGTATTTGAGCTAGTTCTTCATTCTCAAAAATTCTATATAAAGGAAGAAGCAGCAAAAGACACTACCTGGTTACAAATACTGATTGGTTTTTAATTTTTTTCCAGACTGATTGTGGCATTTTGTAATTAGACATTAAGTTCTTCAGAAATTGATATGACTGGGGAATGATGTTATATTCAGAGGCAAACTTCAGAAAATGATCATAGGAAAGCCCTAAAGCACATTGAAGGACTTGTTTTTAAAAATGAGATTGTTCCTTTAAATATCTCTGTTTTGTTAGCATTTATATAGTCTTTCACATGAATGTATTTCATTGATTCAAACTATTTTCTACAAATAGGAATTTAAATCAAATTATATTCCATACATTTATTGTTTGGTTTCAAATATTTTAATAAAATATTTAAATTATTATATATAGTACTCTGTCTTTATATTTAAGCAAATTTTTATGCACTTAATACAATTGTATTTATTGAATTGTATTATATTTGACAATAAATATTGTAGAAATAATGTGGGAGATATTAGTGATTAGGTCAGTTTTCCCCTGTTTTGATGTAATTCTTTATATGTGAGTAGTTATTCCCTTTAGATGTTCATGCATAAAAATAATTGCAGTATAAAATATCTGGCTTGCATTTTTCCACTTAGGGGATTTGCTGTAGGATATATTTGGCCTCAGGTGAGCAGCTCTCTGCTCTCTTTGGGGTTGCCCTGTCCTTATCACTGCACACATATGTTAATGTTTGTAGAATTAGAAGGGTTTTTTAAATTGTAAACTTTTAAATTTATTCCTGTCTTACTCAAATCAAAATATCTGAGGACTGTGCTACAAAAAGAAATGAAGAAAAAAAAAAGATGCTCAACTATTTATAAGAACCTAAAGATTTTTTAAATTGTTCCCAGTAGTGAATAAATTTACTGGTACTATATTAATGACAATTAGTACAATCTGTGAGCTTTGTATTGTTGAGGAAGTAAGGGAATACAGAAAATACAGAATATAGAGAGTGGGGTTCTTTTTCTCCATATACACTCTATTCTTTAAGCATTCAGTTATTTAATTTAAAGGTTTTATTTAACTTCAGAAGGTTCACGTCCTTTGACCTTTACAGTCCTCTCAACATCGGCTGGAACTAAGAAATGTATTTGCAGGACAAATAGGCATGAAAAGAACAAAGAATTGGATGCAAGGTGAGAACAGGACATTCTGGTGCTATACTTGGACTGTAAAATATCTTTTGAAAGTTGAAACCTGATGTTCAAATACAGCAACATTTTTAATGGTGAAGTTTCCTGAAACCTGAATTTATTTTTTCATTCCTTGGAAAACTAACTGATGACATTAAGTGCTACTTGAAGTATTTTTGGGTTGAAGAACAATGCAATATATTAATTAGAATATACTTTTCCAATTATTCTTCTGAGGATCAATTTAATGAATATCAGGAGCTAGACTATTGATCTCATCTTTGTGCTGTGCTTGTTCCTCTTTTCCCATCAATACTATACACAAGTAATTACATTTTTCCTGTTGATGTTGCTCATGAACTGTAGCACTAGAGAGGATAGAGGGATCAATGTCATTAAATTTACAATTGACAAAATAAGAGTTATTGGTGTAAATTAAATGTTCATTACCTGGCCCAATTATATTTGTGGCAAAATCTCTATTTTTCTCATTTGAACTTCTGCAATTATCGAAAACAGAAGCACTCAGATGTGAAGTCATGTACAAGTTAAAAGTGACATTTAAAAACCCCAAACACAGACAAATTAGTCTTAGAGATGGTATATGAAGGGGACAATACTTCCTTCCATTGTATTGATAACTATTGAATTGATACTCAATTTTGACTATTGGCAGCAGTCTGTTTAGAAAAAAACCCCACAGTTTATTTTGAAAATAAGAATTATTATTTAATTTTACATTAGGATTGTTTTCTATGAGAGATTATTAGTGAGGTTTATGGTAATTTCTCATAAATTAATGAGAAATTTATTTTAAGTTGTTTATTTTCAGGCTCTTTAAATATTTTATGTGCCAATATATGGTCAGTTTCTGATTTTTGAGTTTTTAAAGGGACTGGTGATAGTGTTATTTACATTAAGTCTTTGAACTGCAGTGTGTTTACTGGCATTCTGAGTAGTTATACTGCATTACATTGTGTGTGCATCTGTTGGCTAAAATGGGCTTAATTTGGGGTGCTGAGGAAGTGTCTGCCCACACAATAAAACACTTTGGCTTTCCTTTACTTATTCATTGACTGGTAAATTAATCTGCATTCATTTTTCAAGAAAGTTAGGAATAACTTCTTATGTTTTTCATAGCAAATTCACCACAAAAAAAAAAAACCATAGCAGGCTTACATTTGTCATGCTGACCATCACTTTTTATTATTTCGTTGTTTGCTAAGGTGCCAGGTAAACTTAACAAAATTATCCTGGTGTCACAGTTTATGTGGTCAGTAACTTTAGAAAATTCATCCTTATATGCATAAGGGCAATGTTACCTGTAATTTAACAAATAAGATAAATTGGAGCTAAATAGAGAAAAGTTTAAAAGAATGCATAAACCTCTTAAAATAACTAGACACAGTAGTATGAGTTAAAGTTTCATCAGGATAATTCAGTTTGTCCTTTGATGGTTATATTCATGGGTAGAGCTAAAAAGCTTATAGCTTTTATATTACATTAAATTGCTAAATGCCTCCAGACATGCTAAGCCAGAAAACACTGAAGATTTGTAAATGCTGTGCATTTATCTCATCCCAGATCACAATTTTTGTCTTTTTTCTTCTCTCCTACATTTTCCTTAGGCAAAAAAAAAAATTGCTTGAATTCTGACAGAAGTTAAAAATAAAACTGAGCATATTAGCATGTTAATGTATATTACAGAAAGGCTTTTTCAGTAAAGTGCTGATAACAGATGTGTTTTTAGAGACTAGTCTGCTGAGTTGAAGTACAGCAGCAGCCTTTGTGTTTGGCAGCTTGGGAACCATAGGAATTACAAATGGTTTGTAGGTGTTCCTCTGCATATCCCTTACAAAAAAGAGAAAAATTAATACACTACATGAATGCCTCTGCAATTATTTCAGATGTCTGTTGTGCTTGAAACATATTTCTATGTGAGAAATTTTAGCACATTAATCTAAAAGGATTTTAGAAGCTGTGCAAGGTTAGACACCACATATTCCTCCTTTTGTCAGTGAATCCTGCATAGTTTCACCCCTGTGGCTTAATCTCTCCCCACGCCTCACACAGGAATCAAACAATGTAAACCAGAGTTACACATTTAGAATATTAAATACAATATCACATTATTTTATCCTGGCATCCCAAACGTTTAGGATTGAGTGAAGCAGGAATAAAACATTTCTTAGCCATCACGTTTCAGTCCTGGTGTTCACCAGCACTAATCTTATGGGACAGCTAATGAAAAACTGCTTCAGATTTATTGGTTTTGTGGCTATGAGACAAATTGCTTGATTGTCTCTCCTGTTTTGGTCCTTACTTAACCTGTATCCTTCCCTGGAGATGGTTTCCATCTGTATTTTGAGAGTTAGTGTTTTGTCATCTCTTGTCAGAAGCTCAGGGAACAAAGATTGAGATTCTGCTGGCTTCTCTTCCTCCTTTCTTCCCACCTTCTGCTAGGTGAATTACTTTGATGATACTGTTACACCTCTAAAGAAAAACTTTCAGAAATGCCTTTGAATATATTACATTTTTTTCTTAATCCATCAGAAAAAAAAAATCTGTGAAATAGACATATTTTTATCAATTCAGATTTGATCTTTCTATGTTTTCTTGCTTATTGAAAATTCTCTGAATTTTATGCAGTAGACTTGTGTTTTCCTGGGCTTATTTTGGGGCTTTGTTTTGTTTTTAAATAATACACTACATTTCAAACTATTAAAAAGATACAACAAAATAAAAGCTTTTCCAACCTTAAATTTGTCAATGGTATTGGAACTAGGAATTCTTCAAAACCATAAGAAAAAAAAATATTTTTCTTAATAAAAACACCTAAATGGAACTGGTTGAATATTCTGATAATTTTCATGGCTAATTAAGGAGGTATTTTTTACATCAAGAAAAATGAGAATATCTGGTAGAGAATTTGTTGAAACAGAAAAATGGTTATCCTGTAAGAGTAGGTTGCCAACCCCCTTAGATTATTTTTGCTCTGTACTGGTAAAGAAGAAACGAAAATACCTCCTATTCAGAAAAAAAAAGGAAATGGGTATTCAAGTATTGACGGTAACCCCATGCTGCTCTCATAAGTATAATGAACACAGTTTGACAAATAATCAAAAAAAGAAGAGGGTGTTGAAATACCCAGGTGGAAAGCTCTCAGGCCATTGCACATATAGGGTAAGATCATAAGTCAAACTCCAGAATTAAGCTTCACTTCATGCAGACCAATGAACACTTACTATTGTTGTTTGACCATTAATTCATAATGTGATTTTTACAGAAATATCAAACCTGCTCTTTGAGTACTTCGATTAAATTGTGATAGAAATAAATGATCTGAATAAAATTAGCAGATTTGAGGACTGCTGGATCATGCTGTATGATGGGTTTTACATAATTCAATCCTTAATATGTATCCAATATGCTTAAATCGTATTTCTAATTTTTCTTTAAATAGTTTGCATTACTAATTTGCTTCTAAGAGATTTCTGCCAATCAAGTTAAATACTTTCTGCAAACTGCTTACATTCCTGTCAAAGTGTACTTGTTATACTAAACACCCACATTCTGTTCTAGTTCCATTTTAGTTACTTTATTATTATTTTTTAATCTTTCCTCCCACAGAGTGTTAGCGACTTCGTATTGATGGGCACCCAGGAAGCTGAACACAATATTTATTTTTGAAATATATTCATTGAATCAGTGCAGATCTAGATGGTACCTAAACAGGCAAATTCCAGGTTTTGAAAGCTGTGTGTGGGTGCATCAGCAGTTGTGCCAGTTCTGCAGCAAGGAGCAGTTCACACCAAAACCAACAGCAGTGCTAAGTTCCTCTTGAATTCCACTTTGCAAATATTCCCTTCCAACGTTTTGCTTTCCAGGTATCAAAAAGTGTCCAATTCATAAGCTCACAAGAGAATAAATGGTCTTTGGACCATTTGCATTGGAGATGTGGTGTGAGGAATATTCTTTTTTTTCTTAGCAGATACATATACGTCCCTATTGGTATGTGTATTATGTTAGTGTATGGTAATTCATTATCCTGTGTAAACACTATATTGGGATAATAAGAACATTGTGAATACTTAAAAAACACTCTTTACATCTCATTCACGGAAACATTAAGAGATTTTAGCTTTGACAAGCAGCATTTTCCTCCTGGGAACAACAGTTTTGAAAGAAAGACAGCTCAGCTGGTTTGTCCACTACAGTAATTTAAGGCTAACATACTATATTAATTCAAAATAGCAGCACTAAGAGAATTTATAATTTTCAGGCAGGTCTTCATTCCGTTCAGAGTTCACAATGTGCATTCAGAATGCAAAATGTGCAAAGGAAGGCAGGATTTGGTTTTTTTTTGGCAAAGAGAAGAGAAGGTGTTGACCCACCATTCATTTCTTATTTAAATTCTCCCTAGTCAAGCAAAATTCCCTTTTGAAATTCATCACTTGACTTCCATTGAACTTTTAATAAAAGAACTTCTATATTTGTTCACAATGAAGAATTCATCTTTTTTCTTTCCTTACACTTTCTAAAAGGAGCTTTCTGTGTATTATATCACAATATTACATACGTGTTGTTATGTTTACTGCAATTCCCCAACAGCAGCTTTCACCATGTAATTTTCTATCCATCTTTTCAGCTGATAAAGAAGCTTTTAGAGACTTATAAATGTGTATTCTGCAGCAATTTTAGAAAATTTCAGGTGCCAACTTGCATTCCAAGACACATCCTCAGTAACAGTTTCCCTGATTCTGCATATCTTGAATATCAGTGGTAGGAGTTAGACTGTAATGTAAATTAGAAGTTATTTTGTCCTCTGTCTTTTAGACTTTGCTTCCAGTGACTTAAAGGTGAGTTACATCGCAGTAAATGGGAACAGAACTTTACCACAGAGGACCCAAATTCTTTCCTGGCTGTTTGGATCATGTATGTCATAGACAGAATTATTTGACAGAATTATTTGAATTATCTTTTCTTTTTTAACCTTTGTCTTCTTTTTTTTTTTTTTTTTTTTAATAGGAGTGATGTTCCCCTTATGTTCTGGTGAGATTTTTTTTATATCGTTTTCTTTAGTTTATTTTGGGTTTGTGACTTTTTGTTTCTTTGGGTTTTGTTAACCCTAGCTCATCGAGTCCTTGACTTTCACGGACCTCTATTCAAACAGGCAAAAAGCCTTTCCCTGTATTTTTGACAATACTCACTTTAAAATAAACTCAGATATATGACATTAAACTATTTAGGTTTCTTTCTCTGTAAGATTTATTGGGTAATTTGTCAGAGGTCTGCCTCATTCCTTGTTTGGGTTCTCTTCACTTCAGTTGTACATCTATCCACAACTGCTTCCAACCAGCTCTTATGCACAGATTTAAACTGCAGATCTATACAATGTAAAGTTAGTGGTTTAATAGAAATCATTTTACAATGCACTAATTATAAATAACTTGCGCTTACTTTTCAGAATCCAGGAATTATGATGTTCTTTAGTGCTGTGTGTTCAGAAGGCACATTTAGCTGGCTGGCCACCTAGGTCCATTGAATCAAACACAGAAAATAAAAGAATTAACAGGGAGCTGTTAGGATTATAACCTGTGCAATATTCACCAGAAAGACAGGAGTGCTAGAGCCTCTGCTGAGTAGATATTCAGAAGGTCTAATGAAAAATCTGTTGGAATCTTGGTGACACAATCATTCCTGGTGTCCCCAGGAACAGGCATCAGCCTCTTAGGTGTGGTGTGTTTGTTTTAGGCATCTTGGCAGATGTTTGGTTGGGATTTTTAGGGTGATATGTAGTTATTTTGTTGGTTTGTTTGCTTTTTGAGTGGTTTGGTGTTGGGCTGTTTTAATTCTTGTATCTAACTTTGTATAAGAAAGTCATCATTTGAACAGTTCTTGTTCTCTACACCAAACACCCTCAGACAATTATATGTGAAACATGTAACATCCACATTCTCAGGACAGAGAGACACAATTCTGTCTCTCAGGAGAAGCACAGAGAGAAGAAGAGAGAACAATCTTTATCTCAGCTCCTTTGTTTTCCCCATGTGGAATGTGGTGAGGAGATTGTTTACCTGAAGTGGTTGCTGGGTTGGATTCTGGTGAAGGTTGTTTAGGTTCAATGACCAATTGGATCCAGCTGTGGCTCGGACTCTCAGCAGAGAAGTCACAAGTTTGATAGTTGATAGGTAAGAAGTATGTAGAATAGTATCTCTTTAAATAGTATATTAATGTAATATAGTATAATTTTAATAAAGCTATCCTTTAGCCTTTTGATCTAGAGCAGTCATCTCATTTCTTCCTGTCCAGGGTCACCTGGTTTTACTATAAAACATAATAGAGAATTACTTAATAAATCAATTAGTTGCAGCTGGTTTGTTCTCGAGCAAGTCTTGGTTACAAAGTTTATTTTCTATTTTAAACTATCCCATATTTGCCTTCTATGTTGCCTCCCATCTTACTGTTTGGGAAATACCAGCACCTGGGACAAACAAATTAAACCCTTGATCTTACAGAAGAACATTTTACTAGATTTTCAAAAGGGATAGGAGCTTTTACTCCATTTCCTTCTTAAAGTCACAATGTCTAACGCTCACACCAAGAGAGCCAAGCCCTTACTCTGAAAAGCAGCAAAACCTATGAGAGATTTATTCATATGTGCTCCATAGCCATGCAAAATTTATGGCTTTGGAAGTCCTAGTAAGAGTTTGATGCATTCAGTTGTTTTAGTATGCAGAACATCTTTGGAGAACTATTTATTGTGCTTTTTTCCTCAATGTGAATAACAAGGTGATCACTCTGATGTGCTTTTGCTTTTGAGGAATATAAGCACTGGTATGCGTGGTTTTGAATTGCAATGCATATAACTTAGAGTGCACTTTAAATCAAATTCTGATACATTACAGTAGTTATTTCCATAGTCTGCTGTCTATCTTGTTTGTATCTTTGGATGTGTTTAGGCAGTTGTAGATTTTCTCAAGCACAAATGTAACAAGAGGTTTACCATGCCCAAGAAATCTTACAGAAGGAAATTATTTTTGTTTGTGAACAATAAAATCCCACATATGCAACACTTTTAGTCTAACTGCATGTGAAAGGGCATGGCCTTAGATTTTCAATTTGTGCCTATTAGCTTCTAAAGTTTTCCATTTATTGGAAAAGTAGTTTTGAAACCTGAAGTGAATAACTTCAATCAAACTCCTCACTGTATTCTCAGAGGAGTATATTGAAATTTCCACAGAAGGAATATGACTCCTGGTTATTTAACTTTTGAATCTACTTTTTGAGTCCCAGTCACAACAGTTTGACAAAATTTCTTAGCAAAACCTTGAATCATTTTTTGTACCTTTAGGCACAGCAGAATCATTATTCAGTTTGTTTAACAGAACACGCTAGTAGTGAAAATGTTATGTGTTCCACATGCTTTACTGCAAAAATTAAAAGGTTTGAGGATAGCTAAAGTATTATAGAAATAGACAGGTTTAGTAAAAGAATTCAAGCTTTTTTATTGGAGCATTTTATTTTAAAAAATCTGGCTTTTTCAAGGTTCTAACTTTAGAGTTTTTAAAGTAACAGACAAGGATACTCGCTTAAACAGCAATCAGGCACATTTTGCATTTAAAGACTTCCACTAGAATCTTTGTGCACACATTTAATTGATAATTATTATTATTAATATTAATCCCTAACATAAAGAAATTATTAATTTAGATTATTTGCTCAAGGGATACATTTATTTTTGAATAGGACAGAAGATATTAGTAAGTTAATATCTTCCCACTGTGGTATAAAGTGAGTGAAAATTAATGAAGATAATAGGCTTTACTTAGATAATTTCATTATTGTCATAGCTTTACCTGCCCTGTTTTATGACTTTTTGTCTGTAGTGAAATTATTAACTTAGATCTGCCAGAATTACTTTATAAAACAGCTAAAAGGGATCAAATTACACAAATTAGGTATTTTTGCACCTTGTTGCTTTCATTAATTGTTTATGGATATTGAGGGTTTGTTGGGATTTCTTTGTTTGTTTGGATTTTTTTATCTGGCTCCCCTGATGCTGGCAGAAGTAGGGGAGGGATATTTTTATTTTTAAGTGCAGGCTGGATGCCTACATTCCAATAGAAGTTTCTAGTTGTGGACTCTCCTAATTCCTCATTTTTTCAATGGACCATGTGACTGTAGAGAGAACTGAAGGTCCCAAAACAGGAATTGAAACTTTTTCCTTTCATAGATGATTGACTTCTCAGGGACACACCTCTGAAGGATACCAAGTTTGTATTTATTCACTAGGACAGGGGAGTAAATATGGTGACATCTCCCTAAATATTTCTGCACAGGAATACTGAGGGACTCTACCAAAAATACAAGTAGGTGGTGACAGTTTCAAATTATGATCTTAAGAGAATTCATAGTTCTTAGTGTTACTTTTAAATACCTCAGGCTTTCACAAAATGTCATCTTTGGACAAGCTTAACCAAAAGGAGGAAAAACCCCTGAATTGGTCCACCCATGAAAGCCACTCACTCATCCTCACCTACCACAGATGGGCAGAGGAGAAAAAAACAAAGTGAAGGGTTCATGAGTTTATATAAGGACTGAGAGAAAACACTCTGAGGGCAAAACAGGCTCATCTTAGAGATACAAAGAGATTTGTATCAGAAGAGGGTGATGAGAAGTAAAATAAGCCCTTAAAAACTTGTTTTCTTCTCCCACCCCCTCCTTCCTTCCCACCAATAACACAGGGAGACAGGGTGTGGTGGCTTTGATCAGTTCATCGCCTGAAGTTTCCTTCTGCTGCTCCAGGAGAGGAGTCCTTGCCCTGGCAGGCTGTGGGGTCCTTCCCACAGGAGACACCTATGAACTTCTCCAGGTGGTTCCAATCTCACGAGCAGCAATCCTCCCAACACTGCTGAAAAGTGAATCCCTTCCAGAGGCAAACTTTCCTCCCAGCACTGCTGTGCCATGGGGCTCTCTCTCCACAGGCTGCAGCCCACCAAAGCCAGGTTGATCCAGCCTGGATGTGGAGACCCCTCTCCCCACCAGGTCTCTGCTGGACCAGAGGCTCCTCCAGGCTCTCCCACCCTGCTCAGGCACGGGCTGGGGGTGGATCTGTGCATCCCCATGGATCCCCGTGGGCTGCAGGGGCACAGCTGCTTCTCCACGGGCTCCCCATGGCCTGCAGAGGAATCTGGGCTCTGGTGCCTGGAGCACCTCCTGCCCTTCCTGCTCCCCTTGCCTTGGTGTCTCCGTGTTGTTTCCCTCACATGTTCTCACCTCGTCCTCTTCTCTGGCTGGAATTAAACCTGCATATCCTGCTTTGTTTTGATCCTCATCTTAAATATGTCAACACAAATGCATTTCCTGCCACGCTAATTGGCCCAGCCTTGGCCAGCAGCATGTCCATCTTCAGAGCCTCAGGCTCTGCTGCAGGCTTCTTGCAGCTTCTCACTGAAGCCACCTTGGAACACCCCCTTCTCCTGCTACCAAAAACCAGGCTGGGCCAAACAAACACAATTTCCCACCATCGAATAGATAATGGGATCATTTAGACAAAAAAAAAAATTAAAAATGCATACGGAAAATGTTTTCATGGAAAATTCATTGTAGGAATTGAATAAGCTCTTTGAGCAGAAAATTCTCTGCTAACTCTCTGGGGCAGGCTGTTAAACCTTTCTTGCTTTTGCTGTTGTATTAGTTCAATAAAAACCAGTAATATCAACACATCTACCACATTTTTCTGTGTGACATAAAATGCTCCCTTAACACTTGAATCAAGTAGCATCGCTACTGCTGGTAGTAGCCAGGCCTGCCAGAAAGCCCTTGTTTTTCTATTTAGCTGCCTGGGCATATTTGCTTTTCCTTCAGCTCTTCTTTTCTCTGTGACATGCCAGCAGTTCTTCGTTCCATCATATCCTTATGCTTGCTTTCAGTATTCATTTTTTTCTAGTGCCAAATTTTTGGCCAAATGTTCTGTTGCTTCTGTGGATGCGTTTGCAGCAGGCTCCCTCTGAGTGTCTGTGTTTCATATTTGAACAGCTCATCAGCAGGCATATCAATTCTCTTGCTGGGAATTTGTTTTCTTCCTCAAAGAGATCTTTGCAGCTTGATGTTGACAGCTTTTGTCTTCCCCTGAGGCAATTTTATTTAGGGTCTCTGGGTAGTCTGTCATCTGCTTTTGTAGAAATAAAAAGGCAAACAACTATGCTAATTACTTCAAATGTGGCTCACATGTAAAAATTGCTACTAGTGGCAAAAAACTTGATTTGACCCTTTTTTCTGGACATAGACTGTGTATGCTTCTTTATACCTCAAAAGTATCTATGTTTCTTTCAAAAAAAAAATTAAATGGTTAAAATTGTAATATATACTATCTTTTGAACACTTTATTAATCTCACAACATCCGTTGCTTTGAAATACTCCTTTAACCAGGCTGAAAATGGAAACGTTTCCGCTCATATTCCCTTCTCTTCTTCTTCACCACCTACCAGCTAAGTGACAAAGACAGGCATGGGAGGGAAGGAGGGAGCAAGGGAGGATCCTGAGAGCACTGAGAGAGCCCTGGATCAGTCTCTGTTCACAGATCAGCAGGGAAGGCTCCGTGACAGAGCGCGGGTGGGACCGGGGGAAGCGCGAGCAGTTTGACTTCCTGGCGACATTGGAGGAGGTGTGATGTGGCAGGTGGCAATGTAGCAGTCTTGCAGAGACCAGGCAGGAGTAATGGGCTGGAAAATCCAAGGTCACCGGTGCAGCATCATCCCGGTGCTTGCTCTTGGTGCCGCATAAAGCACGGGCTCAGATTATTTAAAGCACATTTGGGGAATTGGAGCAGGGGAAGAAAAAGGTGGAGGGGAGGAGGTGATGCAGCACGGTGTTCTTTTTTGTAGAGATGCTGGTTGTTTGGGGTTTGTTTTATTTTTGTTGTTGGTTTTTTTTTTTTTCTGACATTTATTTTTATTTTAAAGGCAGATGCTCATTTGGTCTTTCATTTGACAGCTGGGCACTGTTATGCATGGCAACTGTCACCTTTTCCTGAAGCCCCGCAGGCTTTGGTGCCAGGTGATGTGGAATCCAGCCCAGCTTCTGTTAAACTATTTAGAGCAGTTTTTAAATTTTTCCCTCCCAACTTAAATTCAGAAGCAAATGCCCTTTTTTTCAAGTGAGACTGAAAAGGATAACCAAGTATTAGGAGCACTAAGTACCACCCAGTGAGTTTGTGGGAAATCAGCACTAGGTGGCCCTTCTTGAGCAGGGGATTTGGAGCAGATAACATCCAGATGTCCCATCTAACTTCTATCATTCTATAAAGTTCAAAATCCCAAAGGATTTAAGGAATATTTTAATGATTAAATGTTTTTTTTTCCCCTTTGAGCACCGTGAACTGCTTACTCTTAACTTGCTCCCACACTCTTGCGTAGGCTCAAGTGTCACTGCAGCATGATATGTTAGTGTGTTTCTAGAGACTGATGTAGGATGTCAGACTAAAAAGAGGGAAGTGATCTTTGCTGCAGAGCAGTATTTTTCCTCTTTCAATTCAAGAGCTAATCATACAAGATCTTCCAAATTCTACCTAACTATAATGGGAGATATTTGCAAATTCTAGCAGTAGATTATATAAACCATCATCATATTCCCTTCAAGTAGCTCACAATATAGTTTTGTTTGGGTGGAATTTTTTGGGATTTCTTTTTTCCTTTTTTTTTTTTACAGCCTCATCAGTTTTATCATATTATAGGAAGAATTAAAAAGGAAAAGAAGGATCAATTTTGCAGTAGAGATGTCAAAATAATTGTTTCTAGTTTGCACATGTGTGGATTTTGAGGGCCAAGGAGTACCTGTTTCAGACTAAATCTGAGAAATCACACACCTGAATTCTCTGACAAATAAGAACTTTCTTTCCCTTTAGATTTTTAGTTGAAACTGATGTTCTTGTCAGCATCCCAGATGATACCAGTAATGAAACTGCCAACATTGTCAACTCCATTGGGCTAGCTGCCTGTTTCTCTCCAGGACTGGAGATGCAGGACAGCCCTGCTAGCAGACTCCCTGGGGCTATTGCTCTGCAGCTCCAGGAGTCCCTGGCTCTGAGGGAGAATTAATTATGTCTGACTCAAGCCAAAAGGTGCAGTTGTCTCTGGCCCTTGGGGCAGGTACATCAGGAATTCAGGTAAAAAATTAAACAAAGCTGGTGATGTCCAGCATGCTTAAAGCCTAATGTTTAGGGATCAGCTTTTCTTTGAAGAAACTTGATTTCATACAAATATCCCTGAGTAGTTCCACCTTTCAAACCAGATCAGACATATCTGGTAGGGACTGTGCAGCACAAGATGTGTAAGTTGTGTGTAGCAAAAGAGGAGATAAGATGCCCAAGCCTATCAAACAGGTGTATTTTTACCTTTCAAATAATACCAATTCAGTGTGGTTGGTATTTGAAGCACAGAGACCCTGTCTGCATTTTGAAGCTTATGCAATTGAAACATATTTTTCCTATATTTGAAATATCTTTTGGTCTTGACTTTCATCATCTTCTACTATGACTCAGGGAGGTCACCATGAGCTCACTACATCATTCTGTCTTTTATGTTTGCCTTGGTGGTTTTCCTTATTCTTACCTGAATCTATGCACTCAGAAGTTGGGACAAAGTTTTCCCACAAATCATCTCTTTGGATCAAAGGACACTTTTTTTTTTTAAACTTTATCCTCCCCCTTTATTATGCAGCCTACCAGCCTCACCACTTCCTCTTTGAGTATAGTCCTTTCCTTCTTTTACCCTCACATTCATCCTGTAGCCTTCATCATCTCTCTTATCCCATCTTTTCAGAATTCTTTTTCTTATAACCTCTAAGTTTCCAGAAAGAAATTGCTACCATCTACATTTTCCTGTTCTCCCATCTCCAGTACCTGAAAACAGATTATTTTTAAAAGGCATTCTTTAAAGAAATTGAGAATAATAACTGCCCTGGAAGTTTTCTTGAGGAGGCTCAATTGTTATTGAATTCTGAGGCACAGGATGCAGTTCACCTGTGCTAGCTGTGTGTTGTCTTGGCTGAATGTGCCATTCAACATAATCATGTATATTTAAGATTAAAAAGTGAGAGTTTTATTTCTTTAGCAGAAAATTAGAGGAGCTGAGACAGCTCATTTGGGATGACAGCATTCCATTGAGCCAAAAGGTAATTTTCAGAGACTGCATCTTTGGTAAGTATTCCTACAGCAGTGGGGTAGTGATTTTAATGCACAGTGCTGCATTTTAATGGCCAATTGAGATGGCTATTAAGATATAGCACTGCACATTAACATCACCACTGCTCAGACAGGGGCTGGTAGCTGTTCCTCAGCTGACAGCTCCCTGCATTCTGCTTCATAGCAGTGGTTTCCTCAGTAGCTCCTCTGATCTCCAGAAAGAGAAGTAAAAATCATTATCTAGTTAATATTTCACGCTGTGTTGGGCATACAGATCCCAGGGGGAGAAGCAGGAGAGTAGTGATGCTGAGTGCAGGGACTGTGAGGCAGAAGAGGAAAGAGTGTGAGAGAGAAAATCCCTCTGTGAAAGAAGCACTCCTTGCTTTTCATCTGATAGACTCACTTTGGCTCAGGGAAAATGTGGTTCATGAACCCTGAGATTTGGGATAGAGTGCTTAGGGGAGGACTGTGTAGCAGAAGTGGCTTGTGCAGCTAAGAGGTAGTAAGATACTGAAATGCATGAGATCCTGAGAAATGTGAGAAGCTGCCAGGAAGAAAAGTATAGCTGAAAAAAATGCATAAACTTAAAACTTTTCAGAATTATTTAAGATAATCATTCAACTTTTACTCTTTGTGCTTAGAAGAAACTAAAGAACAATAATCAATGACTACTATTTGTTTAGGCATTTCCTTGGCTGTAGTTTTCTGTTCTGATATAAAATAGTTTTGTTTGCTGTCAGATTGCACGTAAACAACCTCTCTTGCAAAAATGCAGAAATTAAGGAAGTGTCTGCGACACTGCAGGCTTACATCTCTGACAGTAGTTGTGAACTGACTTTCAGAATTAGGGAATAAAAAGAATCATTGCAATACCCTTCTCTGCCCTAACTTTCTGTGCACAATATGTGTGGATTAAGTCTGCAGATAGCCTAGGATAAAGAAGGATGCTGTTTCAAAATGTTGTGTAACAGAGGGAAAGATGTATTCAGAAGCTCCCTTGAATGGCCTTACTCTATCCTTTGATCTCTGCATTTTCCTTGGGAATGAGCTACAGCAATTATCTATCTTAGGACTTAGTTTCTGAAAATTTGCTTGAAGCAAAGCTGTGGAGGTCACTGACTGAAATCAGTAGCTTTTCCTTTCAAATTTTGTTAAATAGAAATGTTTATGAGTGTATTTCCAGTTAGAAAACTTTTAAACACATGACATGAATACTTTCCAGGAAATTGTGAGTTATGGCTTAAAAAGAAATAAGTATCTACGAATACTCATAGCATTCTTTCCAAAGATACATGGAACTGCAGGATGGAATTACAGCCTAAAACTTCAATCTATAAGTGTTGGTAGTTTTACTAAAGATTTGTGAGGACAAAATCAAGAAGAAATGTAAAAATAAAAATATCAAAGTGATTTATGCAAAAATTTCAAATAGATTTAAGAGAAGGTACACAGAAAGGTATCTGTTTAATATTTAACCTGCTAAAGAATGTATTAGTCTTTAATTTTCTGCATGTCTGTTCTTTGTAGTATAGTAGTAAATCCCATCACCCGTGTGTAAGCCTCCTTACAATTCTCTGGGTTATGAGAAGCCGTGTGTAAAAATAAGATCAAATTAGTATGATAAAATTTTATTTTGGTGTTTTTCTTGTTAGGAATTGATTCATCAAGTACTGTCTTTTAAAATGATATTTCATAAATACAATGATAAAAGTATTTTTTAACATGAGAGAATAATTCAGGCTGAAAAACATCTACTGTGTAAGCACCTTCTCTATGGAAAATCAGATGTATTTTCTCATCCAGTATCCACAGTATTCCCAAAGAGGCAGGGACTTGCAGTGCCTGCAGGCCAAAGCCTAGCAGTGTACAGTGATCAAAAGACTAGGGGAGAGAAAACAGTGTTAAATAGTAAAAATTTTGAATATTTAAAAAAAATATCATAAGGTTGGCCTCAGGAATTTTTTCTTTCTTTCCAAGCAAAATTTGATGAACCATTTACATTTCCTGTGTACTGTATTCTGTTATTCCTAACTTGGAATATCGAGGTCGAATGTGTGTTTATTTTTTTGTCATGCTACACTTAAAACTCTGAGGAAATAGAGCAGCAGTTCATCATTTTCATGCTGCTATGCACCACTAGAGGCCATCATATACCTCCTTAAATATTAGATAGTTATGCAAATTATTCTAGAGATGATGTGAATAGCTGATGAATGTAAGAGTCTATATAAAAGGGCATGGGGAAACTTACTTGAGGGAAAGCTTTAACCTAACTGATTATTGTGAACACCATGAGTTTTAAGGCTAATTCTAATTGATTCAGAGCACCTCTGTCCTCTTGTTTATTCCTGGGTAAGCTGTGAATAGGTCATGGAGTGTATGTGGCAAGTGAACTCTGGAGGTGGCAGCTCTTCTTTGCACATGACCAACCTATGCCAGTAAATACAGTCAAGCTTAGAACATAAAGCAGTAATCTTTTAGATTGATTTCTGTATGCTTGGATTAGAAATTAAATTATTTTTCCCCCTTTATCTTCCCATCTGGACAACGAGATATCCTTCTCGATCCCACACAGGAGTCTTTAGGGAGCTAACATATAGTTGCTACTTTAAGTAACTACCTGATACATAAAGTAGACGTAGTGTTACACAGGGGTACTCCTTTGAATTGTGGAAACAAATGACTGAAATTATAGAGGAGTTACAGGTAGCATGATTCTAGCTGTGAAAAAAATCAAATTAACATTAATCTTATACAATCAAGAGTAGGAACACAAGAGGGTGCTAAAAAGATGAATGAGTTTTAAAATGGGATTGGCTGACTTTCTGAAAGGGCAATGGTGTGGCATAGACCTTATCCAGGAGATCTTTTCTACTGCCTTGATTTTCAGTTTCACTCCTTCTAGCAAACTAACCATTCAAAGAAATGTATCTTATTTTACTTTCTTTTTGAAGACTTGCTGATTTTTTTTTCAATGTAACAGCTTATTAAAATATGAAAACCTTGCATGTGTTTTGGGAAATAAATAATTAGAGAAGTATTGATTTATCTGCATCAGGTTGGTATGCAGTATTCTCCATCTAAACACTGAAAGATATCAAGATAGATAAGAAAATGTCAGGTACTACAGTAACACATCCTAACTATTTTTCTAATAATGCAAGTAAGCAATCTGCATGTTCTACACTACATTCAAGTATTTTATAAAATAAGAAAAATATATTATGTCATATGTAGCAAAAAAAAAAAAAAAGTATAGCAAAAGAGATGCTGTATAAGTCCATTTGTAACAATCTGACCATGCTGATTTCTGGGATAATTTTTTTTATTTTGTTGGTTTTGGGGTGTTTTTTGGAGGGAGAGAAGGAGGGGAATTTTTTTTTCATAGCTCTTAGTCATTTTATGAAAGTGCCCTTATGCTTCAAAATGATAATGTAGGACTTGTGTAAATTATTGCAAAAACCTCAAGATATCCTGAGGTTATCAGCAAAAAGAAGTCATGCCCAAGAAAGCACTATGGAATTTTTTTCCCCCACTATATTTTGGAAAAACATTCAAATTTCACAAAGCTCAAGAGCATTGATTTCCCCATAAAAGAAATAAAAGTTAGTATGCTGTTACTCACATGAAAGAAGAAAGGTTAAGAGACCAACACAACATCATAATAACTCAGTATGCAGTAGCCCCCAAACAGATTAATAATATTGAATGTTATTAATTAAGTAACTAAGTGCAAGTTTAAGTGAGAGGGCTGTCATTTATAAATAAAGTATAATATCACTTCAAAAAGACAAGAGAAATCTCTAATTTTTGGCATAATAAATAAGGTAATTTCAGAAACAAATTTTGCATGCAATTGCCTTACTCTTTATCATATAATTTTTCAGACATGTAAGATTTTCTTGGCATTAAATAGGTTGTGGCTATTAGCAAACTGAGGCACAATATAGAATTTGGCTTCATTTTCAGATCTTTACTGTTGTGAAAATAGGGATTTTCTGCCCGTCCTTTGGAGTCCAGATCAAGAGGATTGCTGAGAAGGAGAGTCTGTAAAAAAAGTCTGCTCCTCTCCTTGTGGGCAAGCAACACCATAAGGAACAGTAAGTGGCTTTTAAAGAAATCTACTTGATTGAGTCTTGAAAAATTGACATTTCTGCATTACCTGCATTTCATGGGCACCTGTTCAGTGCATTCAGGCCAGCCAGACCAAATGGAAAATAGAATGTGGTGTGGACAACTGCCTTGGTTGCACTCTGAGTGCCCTAATGCAAGGAGGGCTCTGAGGGGTTTGTTTGGGCCAAAATAGTGAATGTCTGGTCTGTGGGGCTTCTGCACACAAACTGGCACATCAGTGTGTCTTTCTACCATGTCAATTTATCAGTTTAATGTTTGCTAACTCCAAAAGGACTGAAACACACACCACTGGATGGTGTAGACATGTGATTTTGAGCGTGTTGCTTTCCATCTTTGTGACTCAATTTCCCACCTGGGAGATGGTGATAACAATGCTAATGTGTCTCATTATTGTCTTGCCTATTTAAACTGTAAGCTCTTCAGGGCAAGGGCTGTCTCATACCATATGTCTTCACAGAGACAGGCAGAATGAGGCACTGATTGCATTTGGGGTCTCCTGGTGCCACAATAATTAAAAGAGAGACAATAATATTAAAAAGGAAGAAAAGGGAGAAGGTAGGTCTGGTATCAAGAGGCTTTCGGATTTCCTGGTAGCAACCCAAGAGCAAAAGAAGAGTTTATCTCAGAGGAGAATCCTTGCTTTTTCAACTTTCTCAGCTCTAAATGTCATACTGTTTTACAGAGAAGTACAGTAGAAAACCTTTTCAAGCAGGGTAATCCAGAAGCTAATGGACATCCAAACCAGAAGAGAAGGATTAGTAGTTTGAGTTACTGCAGGCAGATGGGTTGGAGAACAGATCAGCTTTTTGACAGGAAAGTACCTAGAAAATTAGGGTTTCCTCCTTCCTCATTAGGGAATGAGCAGATGTTTCTGAGCACGGATGAGATGTTTGCAGTCACAAGAGGAGAAAGGCAAACTGAAGTGATGGATACTCATCCACATTCTGCTGGAGTGCATCATTTGCTGACAGAGTTATATTCTGTCCCAGGTAATGGGAAGAATCTTTCACCAGTCATTTTATTCAGTAAAAATAGAAGACTAATGAAAGTGGTTACTAGAGATGGCTGCTGAAATATAGCCACGTAAGCTACTAACTTTTGCTTTGAGATTGCTAAATTTGGGCTTTATTTTGGAATGTTTGTAATATTTGGGTCAAGTACCCTTTTTGCATGTCAGCTGAGGCAGTCCTCAGCTGTCCTCAGCTCTGCAGAAGGAAATGTCCCTTCATTCAGGTCTGGATGAAATGCACCATACACATCAAATTCCTATTTACTCTTCCTCCTTCATGTGTAAGTGTTCAGATTGCTCCATCATAGTCTGTTTTATCACTAGTAGATGTTTCTGTAGCTGATTCGATGGAGCTGTACAGTGAGCAACAAACTGGGATTTGCTCTAAAGGCTTTTATGAATTTTTTTCTACACCCCAAGTTTGAATTCTGGCACAGAAAGAGATCAAAAATATATCATTAATATTTAACTAGTCCATGAAGTTCATATTTTAGGCTCTTATTTAATACCCAGATATTCTAAGAATGCCACCACAATGTTTGCAGAGTATTAGGATCTTAGTTATAAAGATAACTTGTGCTGAAATGACAGAGATTACAAAAGTTAAAATTTCTCATCATTATGTTCCTTTTACTACTTGTAAAATTCCATATGCTTAGATCAGAGTTTTCAGAAGCTTCCAGTTTGAAATGTAAAATAGACTGGAATTTTGAATTTAGTTCTAGCTGGCTTTGAATCTAATTTTTTTCAAAATAAGGTTATGGGGTTAGTAGAGTAATGAGTAAATTCTTATTTAGACAGAATTGAGGAACTCTAATACAATGCAGACCTCAAGATCTGGACAGGAAGACCACTTAGTAAAGTACGATACTTCATGCATCTGAGATACAAATTGAAGCAGCCTGTGATAGAGCAATCTTCCCTGAAGGAAAATTTATTTAAGTATATTTTGGTTTATTTCCCTTCTTTTTCTTTGTGTATTGAGTCTTATAGGTGGGAGGAAATACTTGCTCTCTGTCAGTAAGTTTATATGGTATTGATCTTTATCTTAACATCACTCAAGTTTGTGTCCTTCTCTTTTTACTGAAGTGAGATTTTTGATTACAGGCCATTAGAAATATCCAGAGCAAGGTTAAATTGCTGAATGTGCTTTTTTTTTCCCCTGATTTAGATAGAAAATTGTTGCTTGTAGAAACAATCATTCAACAAATTATGCTTAACAGAGAGAGCTATAGAACTGTCTCTGTTCCCTGCTAGGGGTGTGATTCCTTAAAGCAGTGAGGTTTTGTAATGGCTCTGGTCTTTTCTTCCCACTCCCAGTGGTGCCTGGGTGGGCATCATGTATTTCTGCATCCTGCAATATTTTGCAGCATTGTTTTTGGCTTTAAAGGTGCTGGTATTTAGCTGGTTTCACACCCCTCTCTGCCCACAATTTGTCTTTTTTTCTGGAAACTGCTTGTAGCAGCCTTCAGCAGTGACTCCATGATTTATGTTAACTTATTTGACATAAATTCCCATGCCTCTGGGAATTTATAAATGGTTCAAACTGTCTCTATCACCTTCTTTTTTTGTTTTGTTTTGTTTTGTTTTTATTTTTTTTTTCAGAGTCTGGTCTTGCACTGGTAAGACTGAAATGCAAGAGTTGCAAATTATAAGTGAGTTTGGTTTCTCCATAAAAAGTTTTGTTATAGTGTTTGGTACTTAAGTAGCAAAATATTTTATTTCCCTATTATTTCTAAATGACAACAACTTCTGTTCATTAACCATTTTGCTCCAAACAAAACATTAACTGATTAGCAGTAGAAGCTTTTCTCAAGTCTTCCATGTTCTACCATTTCCTCCTAATTTTAAAGAAATGTTCTTCTTAGGAAAAATACTTATTTTAGTGGAAAGCTATACTGAAAATAAAAGCAAAACATATGTTGAGTGGGAAGGGAACAGTATAGATGAGCTGTGCCTTTTTTTGTCCCCACATTTACAAAAAGGATGACAAGCCTTAGCAAGTGGGGTGGATGGAGGCTGGGAAACAAATCTTTAATCATATCCATGTTCTGTTTGTTTATCTACATGTTTTGCTTTGAGTATCTCATCCCTATTATTTGGGGATCTTATTGATACGTCTTTAATCAGCAATAATATTTAAATTTTTATTCATGACTGCAAAAAGATAATTCTTTGTGTCAAGTTACATGGGACTGGAAGAGTACATAGATTTAGCAAAGCACAGCAAGAGCATCCTTGGCTCCACTAGCCATGACTAAGATATTATTCTGGATTTTGCTGTTCATGAAGGGCGATAACTGGTTTAGATCTGATTGGTTAACCTGCAGCTGCAGCATAAAATACCAGTTATTTGCTGACTCCTTTCTTTTGTAATTTAGCTCCTTCCCTAGATCATTCTGGCTTGTTAATTTTCAAGATATGTTTCAAGTAAAAAATATGGCCCAACTTGTTCTCAGATTCTAAACACATTAAGTTAATACTTTACTTTTATGGGAATTTTTATTGATTTTAGTAGAACTACTCATTATGCCCAAAGGTGAGCGTTTTCTGGGTCACGGGCTAGTATCACGTAATTCTTAGGAAAAGGACCACATTTATTATGTTCTTTCTATTTAAAAAAGCTTAGTTAAAATTTATCTGAAGTTTAGATTAGCAGGCAGATTCAAATTTCCCCAGCAGTTGAGATTCAGAAGGTTTGTTGGCGATCATCTGTGAAATAAATCTCAACTTTTTAAAAAGCACCTATTATCATGCACATATATTTATCAAAAAAGATCCTCTTTAAACCTGTAAGAGCTTAATGTCATAATTTCTTTTAATGTCTTGGCCAAATGTGAATTAACAAAACCCATTGGAAAATGGGATTATCTGCATTCCAAATTGTAGGGTGACCCCTCTTTGTAAATTCCAAATCACTCCATTATATTCAAGTCCTACATGGATATTACCACTGGGTAGGGTATTATGGATCTCCTATAATAACAATAATAATTAATAATAATTAATAAAGAAGATGGACTGGGCAGCTTGGGATGTAGCCAAGGCACTTCTGTTGGATTAACAATTGGTGTTTTTTTTTCATTTTTATCATTATATATCTTCTTTGCTTAATTGCTATATTATATTTTAGCACATTATAGATTTTGACAGCATGTCCATCTTGTGAGAGAAAAGTTTCAGCTAAATCCATAAAATAAAAATGTATAGAATGAAGAACATAGGAAGGCATCAGCATCTGGCTTTCTTTAATCAATTCCATTTGATCAAATTTCTTTCTTTAATGAATCCTTGATTATCCTAATAGGCTTTCGTTGGTTGACTGGGAAGCCACGATATGAACTTGCATGGGTCAAGACCTAGAATTTATGAAATTTATTTTTTTGAAACAGTCCTAGGGTTTGTTCTGCTCCTATCCAAACATTTCAAAGCAGTGCAAGATTTTTACCAAAAATCACTATTTGTTATCCAATTTTATTGTTTTTTTATCCAGTGAACCATTAGATTTTTAAAGCCAATTTTAGGGATCAATATGCTAAGAGTGTCATTAAATACTTGGCACCCTGATAACTTGTTCAGACCTGGAGCACATCATAGTTGTCCCTCATCCTCGTAGTCTGTATGAGCTTTCTGCTCTTGAAAACTCGAGTTTAGCAGAGAGCCAGAGGGAGATTTGGTAGGGCTGGTAATCCTCCCTGCTCTAAAACAGAAATTCATTCATGATGTAGGAAGAATAAAAGCCTATGACTGGGTGCTCACATTCTTTCAGTTGTATACAGACACCAGTGACCTTCAGGGAAAATTACTGGGTTTTGTGTGTTACAGTTAGCAGCTAAATGCCACGCTAACTAATTAATTTTTAAAAGAATCATCAGGAAGAGCAAGTGACTGTAAGGGTGGGGAGCTGCAATAAGCAAGGGTAACATTAACGTGTTTAACTATGAAAATTAGCAAAGCAATTTACCCAGAAACTCTAGCCATTATCAGAATTCTTAGCACTCCGATTTCTCATTCTCTTTTGTAAGCATTAATCATATTTTATTTTTAACCAGAAACCTCAAAGCGGTATTAAATTAAGTGAAACTTTAATAATGAAATTGCATGCAGTACTATTCAGAAGTTAGGCAGAGAAGCTTTAATATACTCCATTAGGCAGAGAAAAATGTTGAAAGGACATGGTTAATGTTCATCTGTATTCAGTTTCTCTTTTTATTACAAGAATTTTGCTCTTGACTTCAATGGGAGGAAAAGCAGCCTCTGCTGTGGTGGTGTGATAGTGTGGGTTAGTCTCCTGAGTCACTGGAAAAGCATTGCAAAATAAAGCCATGCTGAAGGATGGTGCCTCATATCACACAGGAAAGATTTTATTAAAAAGTGCAGATGGGTGGTTGTAGGGGCTGAAATGGGGCCAGCATTTGTGTGTTGGGTCTCAGCAGAGAGAGCAGACAATGGGGAGGGGCACCCAAAATTTTTTGTCAGCTCTGCCAGCCTCAACGAGGGCACGGCTCCCTCCAAATATCAAGTAAAAATAAATGTGGTGGAGACGGTGGCTTTTGTTTCTCTTCTAGAACGTTCTGCACAAGGTTCTATAGAAAGAGGATCAGGAGGAAATGGGTAAAAAATAAAGAAACACAGAATGAGTTTTCTTGCTTTTCTGAGGATTCATTAAAGCCTTGATGTTACTGGAAGCACAGAGATAAGTGAGAAAAGCGAGAAGCTCCAAGAAGCACCTGTCTGGGGAAAAACCAGATACTCACCTATATTTGCCTGACTTGTTTGTTTATGTGTTTATCTGGTCATTGCTGAAGCTCCCATAGCAAATCTTTCCAACAGAAAGGGTACAGAAAGAAACCACAGGGAAATGCCATGAGTTTCCATGCCATACCTTCCAGCAGGGTGGCCTTGGAAGTCTGCCTTTGGGGCTGAGACAATGATAGAGATGCTCTTCGAGATAAATAAAGATGCTGTCTCCTGTCCTTTGATTTCTCATTGCAAAGCAGAGATAAGACAGAGCAAAGATGACTTTTAAAGAGGATGAAAAGAAAGAAATTAGCAAGATTTGAAAGATTACACTTGGCAAGGGAAAGAAGGTTCTCCAGGGCTACGGTGTTAAAATGTAGGGAAGACATCAGCAGTGTTTGCAGCCACTGGAAGGACTGGGAGAACACATTTCCCAGAATTACTGCTGCACAGCAAGAGGTGCATGTCTTCATGGGGGACAGGTGACACTTTCTCACTGATACTGTCAGAATTCCTTGCTCTCCTACTTTCTAATAAGACTTCAGCTGAGACCAGTAAAACTGCAGAAGTTAATGGGGAAAATGTGATCTAAGCAAGTAACCTGGGCAAGGCTAACCTACAACTGTACTGGCAAGACAGTGAAACTTAGGAAAATCTGAGTGCATGTGTGTGGTGTTCTTCAAATTTCAAAGATTTGATGAAAGCTATTGAATAAATGTGTTTCCCTTCTTTCCCTGTCTCAAACCCCATAAAAATAGTAAAAATTTTGCAAAGCAGCTTTGTTCCCATCACATAGATGAATAAAACTGGCGTTCTAGTGTTCAGAATGGCACAGCTCAAATCACTTCCTTTCTCTGTTATATTTCTAGTTTCCTCAGCTGCTATTTTCCCCTCCTTTCACTCTGAGTGTGATATTTAAAAAAAAAAAATGAGATGTTCAGTGACAACTAAAGAATTAACAAAGCCCCTAAGAGGAAGAATTCACAAGTCAGCTTGAAATGAACAGGAAAATCTGAGTTTCCCAGTAACATATGAATCTGTTTTCCTCAAAATTAATTGTAATCATTGTGAAGTAAAAGCAGCTGCCTTGGAAAAAGTAGGTAAGAACACTTAATTTTCATATTAAATATTGCTACTGTCAGTGACCGAAGCAATGATCAAGACAGGATGTTGGAACTGGGAACAAGACCAAAAAGAGCTAGAACAACATTTATGTGGAAAATGAGGTAAATGAATAATACAAAGTAGGCTATAACACAGTGATGCATGGGCAAACAAAAATGTTGATGTTCCTGTTAAACAAATTGGTAGTGTCACTATAGTAGTTACAGTACCATACTTCATATTGTTATTAGACTTACTAATAACTCCCTACAACATCTCTCACTAAGTTCTCTTTTTAAATGGTACCTTAGGCAGCATGTGTATAAATTCTCTACCCCCTGAGAACCATTTCTTTTATTAAGTTAAAATGAAACATCATATTCTTGTAGCAAAAACGGGTTGACTTAAAACATTCCTTTTTGTTCAAATGAGATAAATTGCTTAAATAATACCCTTGAACTATTAGACTGGAAAGGTTTACTTTGAAGCTGTACAGTGGAAGAAAAAGCACCATCTTTCTAGCTCTCTCTAAAGTTTTAAATACTTATTTTCACATACAAAGACTTTGAGATTCCTTGTTGGCATAGGACAGTAACCTTGTCATATTTCAGATATGCAATTTATAGAGAAGTTCTTTTTTCAAATGGTTTATGGCTGTGACTTTCCAGTTACAGCTGTGATTTAACACATCAGCTGTTACACAGATTTCTCATGAAAGGTAAGTGTCATTGCTGGGGTTGAAGGTTAAATGTCTTTGAAGTCCCAAACAGCAGTAACAGTGGTCAAATAATACATGCCTTTTGAGACCTGATTCTTTTTTTCTATATAGCTTAATAAAAATTTGGACTACTATACAAATAGTGCTGCAATATGAAAGTATCAAGAAGTCATCTTGCAAAAAGTTCTACATTTCTATTCTGGAGTCCTCACATTTGTGATAGCCTGCAGCTGGTCTCCTGTAATATGGCATTAACAGAAACTGACTATGGTTGTGTCCAGAATTTTTTTTAGAAACGTTTCAATGGTGCAATTAAACTATATCACGTAAACTGAGTCATTACCATGTATTCCACAGGACACAGGAAGGACACTATTAAAGCAAATGAACCTTTGGAGTTGAATAAACCTAGAGAGAAGCATTTGAAAATTTAAGTAAAAGTAGTTTTAACACAGGTGGAAATTGAATTCCTAAGACAAAATTATTAATGTGCAGATTTTGCTGAAATCATTGTCCTTGTTGAAGAAATTTTTTGCTGAAACTGTTCCATTGAATGGGAGGTTTTGTTTTGGCTTTATTTGGCAGGTTGAGGATTTTTTTCTCCTGAAAATTGATGAGAAAAAGTGTTTTTTCTTTTGCCAGGTTGTAAAATATGAGGACAGATAGGCATCTGTTAAAACTGTCATTGCTCCAGAGAATTCTTTGGAGCTGCAATGGCGTCTGGGTTTGTCACATTGCTCCCTTCCACCAGTAGTTAGGGGTTTCTGTAATGATCAATTAGTGTGCATGCAATATGTGTGATTTGGCATGTGCCCCACATGGAATTATGCCTAATTTATCCTGTAGATTGCCCCTAGAGTTGTCTTCTGAACTCTGAAGCTCATTTTTTTGGCAGTCAGAATTGTAGGTTTCTGATGTTACAAACAAATGCAAAGTTCTAAGCACCAGCCCTGCACTTTTCTGTTGTTGTTTTTGTGGTTTTTTGTTTTTGTTTTGTTTTGTTTTGTTTTTTTAATTTTTTTTACCAGTTTTTTTAAAGAATAACTCCTTTCAATTGTCCATCTGGAAAACATTGATTTGCATTACTGAGAATACAATTTTTTCTGCCAACAGGCTGAAGTTTCTATATGATCAAAAAGCAAAGGCAGGCAGAATGATCTTCAATAAGATTAAAGTCTTGAAATACCTAAAAAACCAGGAGAAATTCCTCCAGTCACACATGTAAAGGAGGGAAGCATATTCACAGAGGTACCCACAGAGGTTGCAGATACAAGGTTATCTCTATTGGTCACCTCTAGTGTATTAAGAGGTTTTTAATTACATTAGTTTCAATTAAATTAGTTTCATTGCAAGTCTCTGTTTCTCTATTGAAATTTAAAGCAGGACTTTGGATCACTGAAATACATTTCTTACTGTTTTTATTTATTCATATTCTTCCTTGATTATCTTGTGGGTTTGGTCTTTTTTATTTATTTTTTTTTAAGGGCAGATATTTTTACTTTTGATGATTTTTAATATGAATAACTTGAAATATATAAAAAATACCATAAGGCTTTTAAAATCTTTCTTGCTTTGTTTAGAAAGAAAAACATATTTGAATGCACACATGCTTACCGTTTAAACATCACTATGTTTGAGAACAAATGGGAATACTCTGGAAGGTCTAAAGTTTAGGAGCAAATTAGTTACCCTTTAATTATTGTCCTATTAAGATTAGTGCTTTCTACTGGCAGTCCATTAAAAGTCTAATTTCTGTGCCTTGTCTTCCAAAGGAGGGACCACACTCTCAGATGCTTGAAGAAGCTTCCATGCCCTGGTCTTTATTATGCTACACCTGCTACCACTTGCAACTGTGCTTCATCTTAAAATTGTTTTCTGGTATTTAATCTGTCCCTGTACATATACATACATGGACTCAAGATTAGGAGATTATAATAGTGGTTTTCACCACACCACAACCAACCAAGCTAGAACTGTGTTCTTGGCATGTGTGCCTTTTTTCTGCCTTAGTTCTGGCAAGATTTTCACGTGTCTTAATAATTTGTATGTGCTTTTTTTTGTTGTTCTTTCCTCATAAATCTCTATATGAACGTGTCTGTAATTAGAGCAGTCATCTTAATACCATTTACTGAACAGGAAAGCTTTACAGCTGCAGAACTTTGCAGCATTTCTTTGAGTATCTTTGAGAGACACAGCAGGAAAAGTTTGTCCCACTATGGATTTTCCACCAGCAAACTCTCACCCACAAAGAGATGCTGCTCTGGCACAGGAGGACTGTGAGCTCAGTTGCCATCTGCTCTCCTGCTGTCCAAGCAGCTTCATCTCTGGCACCTCTTCCCTCA
Organism: Chloebia gouldiae; assembly: GCA_003676055.1. Taxonomy (NCBI): domain Eukaryota; kingdom Metazoa; phylum Chordata; class Aves; order Passeriformes; family Passeridae; genus Chloebia; species Chloebia gouldiae. Next base: position 2,128,893 of record QUSF01000048.1, on the reverse strand, counting down.
GAAGTTTCTGCAGTCTTAGGCAGTAAACATCCAGAAATTATGTTCTTTATCCAGAAGCCCTTCCATGATTGGTTACCCCTGGGAGCAGCTGATAAGCCACTCTTGGGTATCACAGGAGGCAAAAACTCTGTGAAGAGCTTGTGGATGGGATATAATGTGTGTTAGAAGGATGAAGAAGGTTTAGGAAAAAAAAATTAAAAACTTGCTTTGAGGCTCCAAAGACTGCCATGTGTAATATGCACTGCCCACAGTGGTTGAGGAAAACATGTTTGCTCCTTTAGAGCCCTTACACCTTGTAAAATGCACTGTGCATTTCCTGAGTGGTGAGGAATTTTTCCAAGTGATTTGAGGTCGTCTGGTCATTGCAGTAGGAGGACAGGGGAACAATTCACAATCCTGCTGGAAGTCAGTCCTGTTCTAAGGATAAAGTGAGTTTCTGCCAAATATATTGAGTTGCTCAACAGGAGACTGATCTCACTTGAGGTAAAGAAGAAATTTGAGACTAAAAGATGAGAGTAAGAGGACCTTCAATTATTTGATTCAATTATTCTGTTTGTGTGTTTGATGTGAAGCTTTAGCTTATTACCTTTTTTTTTAATCTCTGTAAACTAACTGTGCAATCCTGCATAACTATATTAAATGCAATACTTTGATTTTTTTCTCTTTATTTTTTACTGTGTTAAAAAAAAGTCAGTCTTGTATTACTGTTGGCTCTGCTTAACATATGTGGTATATGTACAAAAAAAAATACCCAAGGAAGCAATCCTCAAAATAATTTATTGTCAAACTAGTGCCCAGAAAACTATTAAATCAATCTTAAAACCCAGTTATCTAAGAAAGGACCTAAATTACTTTCACATTTAAAAATGGAACAGTGCAATGCTTAGCTGTTCCATGTACTACATTTGGTTTTAGGTAGACAGGAATTTTGACAGAAGCTACTAAAGGCATGAAAATATAAATGGCTTTTTAAGTACATTTAAAAAAAACCATGATGAAAGTGGAAACTTTCTGTCAAAATGGAAAAAAGGGAAATAAATAAGAGAATTATTCTACTTCACTAACTTGTAAAAAGAAGCTAAATTGTAGTTAATTAGTTCCCATTTGCCTCACAAACATGCATTAATTTTTTCTGAGGTTTTAGTTCCTTAGTTTACAATAACAAGTGCTTTATATCACTGACAGTCATCGGAAATTAGTTATGTTTTTATGCTGTTGAGGTGCAATCTAGCTGGATTTTGAAGCCCTCCTTGCCTTACTTTGTTATGACTGAAATGTAGTGTAGAAATAATTAAAGGGTTATCACCTATCCATTATGTTAATGAACACTTTAATAGTAAATCAGTGGAGAAGCACTTGAAAAAAAAAATAGAAGAGATGGGTAAGGGTTTAAAGGAAATAATATTTTGAAACAAATTGGAGTTCAACGTGACTATGTGTGGAAAATCTCAGAAAATGCAGCAGCTGGGAATCAGTTTTCTGGATGGTGGGGAGCAACAACTCTACAGCTCTACCCAGCTGTTGGGCCAATGTAGCAGAGACTACAAAATTCACTTTACTTATCCACAGTTCCATGTCCCTGCTGGCTTTCTCAAGGAAACTACAGAGTCTGAAAATTGACATTAAAGTAGGTTTTAACTTTAGGAAGTACCAGATCTGGACATAAGAGAACTTGCATCTAATGATGGATAGTTCCCCCTCTCATCAGCTCACAGCACAGAGCTTACCTTTTAAGCTCTGACAGACTTTTACCAGCCCTTCTGACCAGTGGCTCAGACTGGTTCTTTATTCTTGCTTCCGGAAAAAGAAAAAAAAATAAGAAACAAAAATATTTTTTTATATTTTTTTTAAATTCCACAGGTTTATTTTATATCACTATGATATGTGTAGATGGTGAAATGGCTACAGGTGATACAGTTAGATCTCAAATGTGTCCAAACCAGAAGACCAGGTTCTAATTGAGATTTTGGAAAAGACTGCCTTAAAAAGAAGCCCTTTCCTCAAAACTAAATGCCTCAAAAATAGTAATTTACCTTCCAAAACAGTATAGTGACTTAACCCCACCATCTTCCAGGACCTCAACAAGTCCAGTGCAAAACAAATCAAGACTCCTTTTTACATTTTTTTTTTAAATTCAAATCTAGTGAAGAGCAGCACTAGAAGGCAGAATGATTTGCTTTACAAGATATTTCCCCCTTAGAAACAGAGAAATCAGAAAGGGCTCTGGGATGACTGAATTCACAGGTATCCATGTCAGAAAATACTTCCCATAACCTATTTCCAATCCATCATAGAAGATGAGGATATTTTTTTTTCTCATACCAGTGATCATGCTGAATGCCACGCCTCTGAGGGAGCATAGCACTCCTTCCAGTGAAGACTTCTGTTCTCAGACCTCTGTGCTAGGCTACAAACTTGTGCCTTCAGATCCCCAGGATGCTCAGAGAGATGGAGCATGAGGAAAAGCTGAGAGAATTCGGTTTGTTCGGACTGGAAAAGAGAAAGATTTGGGGTGACCTAACCGTGGCCTTCCAATACCTGAAGAAAGCTACGAGGAAAATGGAGATGGAGTTTTCACAAGGGCATGTAGAGACAGGACAAGGGGAATGACTTTGGACTGAAAGAAGGAAGGTTTAGATCAGATACTAGGAAGAAATTCTTTACCACTGAAGGTGGTGAGGCCCTGGCACAGTTTATCCAGAGAAGCCATGGATTCTTCATTCCTGGAAGTGTCCAAGGCCAGGTTGGATGGGGCTTTGAACATCCTGGTCTGTAATAGTCTCCCTGCCCATTGCAGAGGGTTTGAAACTAGATGATCTTTAAGGTCCCTTTTGACTCCAACCATTCTGTTATTCTGTGATATTTTTTAGGTCTGGAAATTCTGTTGTACATCCCTTCCAAACAACATCAACAATGAGAGTAAGAAAAGAAAACAAGGCCACAAACCTTTCTACAGTGTTATGCTCTGTATGAACACAAGTAGGATAATTATTCAAGAAACACTTAAATCAAAATAGTGGGATGGTTTGTGAAGAAACACTTAAATCAAAAGTGGGATTGTTTGTGGAGAAAATATAATACTTCATGCATTAATATTTTAATATTTGTAGTTCCAGGCCAAAGCAAATAGAATAGAGAGCACATCAACTGTTTTGTTTATTAAAACCCATGAAACCAGCAGACATATTCCCAAGGTTAAAATTCAGACCCAGATTTATGTGCTCTCGAGTTTACAGGTACTTGACTGAATAAAGGGTGCTTATTTCAGCCTGTAAGTTGAAAATGGGAAAGGCTTGATGACCTTGAAGAGACAGGAAAGGCTTCCATTGAAATCTGAGTAAAAATTTTGATTGATTTTCTTTTTTTTTTTTAATTCTGATATAATATACTGTAAAAAACCCTTGAGATATTTATAGATTATATTTTTCCATTTTTCATAATGCAAGAATTGAAAATACAATGAGAACAACTGAGACAGTGCTCAAACTATGTTTTGTTTTCTAAGTGGATAAAGCACTGAGAGCATTGCTTCTTCATTTTCCTATACGCCACACAGAAATTAATAATATTTTTACAAGATTGTCTGTATTTTCTTTTGTTTCAATGTCCCAAATTCAAATGTGGACTCAAATACAGAGCAGCAAAATTCCAAAATTAGCATGAAAAGAAAGTGATAGTTAAATATCTTCTCTGTTTCCAAAAGCTTGCAAGAAATAGATTTTCTCTTTAGGACATCATAGTTTTAGAAAGCAGGAAAAAGCTGGAAAACAGCCATACACATGACATAATTCCCTCAAAGACTGGAAGGTGTCCATATAGGAACATCAAGAGGCTTTTAGTGTTGTTAAATTAGAATTAATTTCCCTTCTGGGAGGGGGCTAATTTGCAAGCAGAAAAGAAAAACAAGCTGCAGTAAAGATTATACCTACTAGGTATGGCATAGATGTTTACTGAATTTCTCCCTTTCCAACCCTTCTCAAGTTATCACTGCTACGAAATAAAAAGAAACAAATCTTTAATTAAACAAGTCCATTGAAATGCATGTTTTGTTTGGGTTTTTGTTAGTTTCTTGCTCCAGAAGTTAACTTAGATATAATAATAGAAATGGCAATAATTATAATAAGCTTTCTTCAAGTATATTCAGTTAATTATTTCATATCTTAGAATCAAGGAAAAGCATGTTTCAAGAAAGTGGAATCAAAATATAGTGTGTATTTTCATTGAAGAGTATGAAGGTTGAAAGATTTCCATCCATACCTGAAGGATGGGATGTTCTAGCTCTGGGCTCCAGCACAGCAAGGATGTGGAGCTGTTGGAGGGAGTCCAGAGAAGGCCACAGAGGTGATTAGAGGGAGAGAACACCTCTGCTATGAGGAAATGCTGAGAGAATTGCACAGCCTGGAAAAGAGAAGGCTTTGGGGTGACCTATTTGTAGCCTTCCAGAACCCTCAAGGAAGCTACAAGAACCATGGAGAGGGACTATTTGCAAGAGCATGTAGTGACTGGGCAAGAGGAAATGGCTTCAGACTGAAAGAGCCTAGATTTAGATTAAATACTAGGGAAAAAACTTCATTCTTGTGAGGATAGTAAAGAACTGGAACAAGTTTGCCCAGAGAAGTTGTGGAAACTTCATCCCTGGAAGTGTTCACAGCCAGGTTGGATGGAGTTTTGAGCAACCTGGTCTAGTGGACTGTGCTCTTGCCTATGGCAAGGAGTTGGAACAATGTGGTCTTTGAGGTCCATTCCAACCCACACCCATTCTATGAAAATGATGTGATTCATTAAAAATGCCATCAAATTAGCCAGGAGAGTCTCAGTTTTTGTGCCTGCCAGCTAAAGCCTAAGCAGAGTTCCAAAGATACACTGGTGTGAACATTTGGATCTGGAGGCCCTTTGTGTCCTTTCTGAGCTCACTGAGCAGATACACCAATGTGGTGAGAAGCTGAAGGTGCATGTTGAACCATGCAATGGCTGCAAAGGAGCAAACCAGATAATTGCAATCAGTGGGTTTCCAGGACCTTGTGGTCTCTTGTAAATTCTTCTCCTGTCCCCAAACCTCTTATTTCTTTCAAAACCGTAAGAATGAAACACAAAACACAAAACACATTAAGACTCTTAATTATATTGATCTCTCCTGCTTTTATTCCAATAAATTACTTAAATGAAGATGAAGGTATATACATATTGATTTATTATGATTTGTACAGCTTTGTATGGTTTCAGTTACCATCCTGTCACCTTAATTCCTAGATATAATTCACTTAAGGTGCAAAACCAGATGTTGGACTGTCCAGCATGTGACCACATATTGCCCCAAAATGCAATCTGACTCTGATTTCTCATGTCACCATCTTCAACATTACTAACAAAGTGTCTGGATATTTATAGATGTGTGTGGGTGGGTTTTATAAACTCTTCCTTAAATTTATGCTTTTATCCACTCATGCAAATCTGTCTGCCTCCAGCATAATTTTAGGGGTAAAAATGAAATTTTAAATAGGAGAATACATGATTTTGCAAGCGTACCTGTGGATGCAGGGCAATAGAGCATCCTGTATTTGGCAGATGTGAATGATAAGTAAAAAGGGTATCTACTCAGTCAATATCAGAAAGTGTGATATTCTATTTACTTCTGTGTTACTATTGATTACTTGTGTTATTTAGATTCAGGAATTGAGTAACTTACTACTCAGTGAAGGAACCAGATGCTTAGACAGGTAGGATGGTTTCATGTTTTGATTGGGAAATACAACAGCATTGTGTTTAAAGGCTGTCTGAAGGAGACAGGAAAAATAAGAAGAAAAAAACCCAAAAGTATAAATCAATGTGAATAAAAAAAGAATATCCTTGCTCTCATCAGCATCTAATAAGGAATTAAATTTTACTTTCTTGGTTTACAGACATTCAGAATGTCATATGTGTAAAGAAAAAGCCAAACAGCCCCAGCCCTCAATCTCTACATAAAATTACTCTGTGCTGAGATAAAAAAGAGAGGGTTTCTACATCAAAAAGCCATTACACATTGTACCTGATATGTTACAAAACCAAGTTCCCTAATTATAAAACAGAAAGTTATGTTTTCAAAGATTCTTTCTTGTTTTTTTTTCTCTTTTCAGTCAAAACTAAAAGTATGGGAAGATGACCCTGGCAGCCTTCAAGAAGGGCTTCTAAGTAGAACAAGACTTGTATTTGTGTAAATAGGATCTGTCCTTCAAAATTCCCTTTTCAAAACCAGGTAGATATTGAAATGAGCATGTTGACAATATGCAGTCTGTCAAGTAGTGTCTGATATTTTTCTGTAGAGGTAATGGCTGGGAAATCTGTCTCTGTTACTGAACCCATCCTCAGGAAAGCCAAAATTATCTGAGACAGGATACATAATGTTTAATGCTAGAAATGAACTCCATTCATTTGGAAAATACCTATCAGCTCTGTATTTTGTTGCATACTGTAATTACAAAGTTAATTTTGCAAATCTCATAAGCTGAGTACTTTGAAGATTCATTTGAATTCTTTAAATGCTGGGCCTAATAATGTTGCAGATATTTTGAACAACTATTAAACTGAAGAAAAATATTCTAAAGACCTTAGAGACAGAAAGAAAAAAAAAATTTAAAAACTTTTTCTACTTTTCTGTCACTAAAAATAATAGATCTAGGGATAAAAATAAGAAAATTTTGAAGGAAATGAATTCTATCTAAAATTGATATACATTAATGGATCTTATATTTCCTGTTGTCTACCTCCTCTTTTATGTAATAGAAAATATTTTAAAATCTATGTTGTTTTTGTTCTTAACCCTCAACAGGACTAAGAAAGGTTGCTGAAAGATCTTGGAAGCAAGAAAGGTGATTTCCATCCTTGGAAAAGAAAGGATGCAAGAACAGAAGTCATGCAGCCAGAGGAGATAAGGATGTCAGGTTTAGCATCCACCATCTGGGTTCTAATACCAAAGCTGCAGAATGGAAGCAATGACTGAAAATGGGTGACAATATCTTTGGACAACACTTGCACCTATGCACAAGATGAAAGGCAATTTCCTAAAGCTGCTGTTCAGAAAGTCTTCTAGATTTAGGTGACATATATGTGGGCAGAGAGGTATCCAGGTTAAGAAATAAATAAGCCTGAACATAATCCTTATGTCTACGCTAAAAATATATTTTTATTGACAGAGATTCTCTACTACTGGTTGAGAAATCAATATTTGTGTTAGTATCACCCATATTGTTAATATAGGAGCAGAATTAAAAATGAACATTTAAAAGCTGTATATTTTAAGTGACATGAAATTATTGCTAAATTGAAATAAATACTTGAATCTAGTAGGTCTGCATGCATTTTCACTGGAATACCACAGCTAAGAGCCGTAACATTTTCTGATTTATTATGTCTTGCCTTGTAGTATATAAGATGGAATTTTAGATCTGTGGAGAAGCTTAGTATTTCAAGTGTATTAATATCAGAAGCAGAATTTATGAGGATACTTGAAAAGCCATACAAAGGGTGTTACAGAGGAGCTTTGAAGGTTTCCTCCAGCCTTTCTCATGCAAGAGTGGCCCAAAAAATTGGCTATTGAAGCACCACAAAGCTGCACAGGAATCAAAGCTGAGGATTTAATCTTCAGATGGAACTGCCTAGTTATGATCAGAGATATTCCCTGCACATATAATTAGGGAAATTCGGATTTCTGTTGTGTTGGTTTCCACTAACCATCAGAGGACTTGACAAGGATGATATGAGTATGAAGGAGGAGCTGATGAAAGCAGCACTTGCAGAGAGATTGTGTTCTTAACTCAAGAGCAAGAGCCCAGCAGATCTGGTAACTGGGTTTTACATTACTCATATAGATCAGAAGCCCAAGGCCATAGGTCCACAGTTTTTTTCTGTTTCAATGGCTCTTTCTTTATGACACTGGATCCCATTAAGTATGAAAACCAGAAAAGGGCTGTGTAGTATCTGTATAGGCTGGGAGAATAATGCCTGAATTAAATAAAAAACATTTTCCCAGCCAAATGACCTCTGGGCATCAATGAATCTTTTTCAGAGGGAGTTTTAGGAGGATTTTTTTTATTTTTACTTTTAATGAGCAGTGACCCAAAATTTCATTGTGTTTGCTGTTGCCTTTTGAGAAGCGTGATTTTTTTTTTAATGCTTCTAAAACAGGTTCTAGTCTTTCAGCACACTGGACAATTATGACAGTCCAGCCTACATCATGAGGTATGCTTTACATCCTAATACTCCTCTGTTCATCCCTTTCTTAGAGGAGAGTTCACAGCTTGTGGCATTTATATGCTATGCAGGAATTAAGAATGAAAGAAGCCCAAATAGTTTGAGATTGTTTGACAGTACCAATCATCAAGTGGTTGTAAATCAAGGAGGCCTATCCATGCTTAAATAATGATTTCTGAGGTAGCAATTTCTTCTGTAACTTTATAAATATATATATGTGTATATGGTACATAAAATTTAGGGTCCTTGATGCTTTGTGCAGACCCCTCTCAGAGCTGAGACATGCAGAGGTTTTCTTGTTCTGTCTGTTGTAGCCATGTGGCCATGGAGGAAATATGGCATGAATAAAACAAAGCCACTCGCAGCCAAGCTTGAGAAAATCTCTAAGCCTTAGAGGCACAGTTAGAGCAGCAGAGATGAATCAAACAAAGCCATGTGGGAATTGTTACCCACTTATAACCTGGTGATTCTGTCATGATGCTGGGGAAAGAGCACTGCTAAATATTTTAGCTGGGAGTAATGACATCCACAGCTATGGAAAACTGTGTGCCAAGGACCTGGGGATTTACTAAACAGGTATTTAAACAAATACTGAAAATTTATGTATGCTTATACCACTTCCTCTCAATTTTTTCTTCTTTTATTTTTTTTCCCCCAAAATCCTGTCGTCTTGCCTTTCTTTCATGAATGGTGCTGCAGTTCTGTAAGTTTTGAAGTACACCTTGTTTTCCTGAATTTTAAATTTGGTTGACAAAGGGATAAAAATCTCCTTTAAAAAAAAAAGGAAAAAAATCTGTTTTGCTAGATCAATTCTAATTTAAAGGTACCAAACGATGTTGCACTTCATACTTCAAAGGAAGTTAATTTTTAAATACGTTCAGCTCAGCATTCCAATCTCTCTCTAAGAATTCAATTACAGATATTGTCAGGCCAAAACATTCTTTCTTGACAAAATCTTGCTTTAGTGTAAACCTAATTTTCATTCTCACTGGGAAGGGAAGCAACATTGCATGTTGTCCCAAATAGAGATGAACGTGTGACAAGCTGGGAAGTAAGTGGAAATAAAATCAATTTTTCCCTATTAGTGTCAAATTAAAAGCAAAGTAAGTGGTAGAATTTGCAGTAGCAGGAGTGACAATTGAAACAAATGTCCTGAACAAACAAACAAGACCAATTTTAATTCTGTTAGGTAAGAGGACCTTTGTTGATGGTGATCTTAAAATGCACAAGGGAGTGTCTATTCAAATTTCAAACCAGCAGACAAAGATCTGAAGCTAAAAATATAAAAAATAGTGAAAATTATAGGAAACTTATTTTCACAGAATTTGAACTGTCAATACGGACCTGTATAAATGTCACTAATATTCACTTTTGAGTGTATCAGTAAAAAATGTTGCTGTCTTTTTTTGCTTTAATTTGAAGTCTCTTTTCACAAATTCAAAGAAGTATTTAAATGAAAAAGAAACAGCATAGAAATCTGGTTTCTCTCTCATTCTTTCTCCTTTCACTTCCCTCAACTTCTTTTCTCTTGTCATAATTCTCTTAATTCCCCCTAAGTGCCTTGAGGACTTTAAATCTCAACCTTTAAAAATATTTTTTAACCTTCTCCTTCCCATTTTTTCTGTGTCTTTCCCTGTCTGTGGTGCCTGATGCTCTCTCCCCCCTACAATAATTTCTCTTATTTGACTGCTTTCTGCACTGTGGTTCATGGTTCTGGCTGATGCCTTCAAGCTTTCACTGAACAACAATAACAAAAGTTAATTTCCTGTCTTCACTGAATACTTACCTAATTTAATATAGAATATATTCACAATGTATTTCTTCAAAACTGTAGAAAAGATTGGACCAGTTGTTCTACAGTTTTAATCTACTTCTCTCCCTCCCATTACAACTAAAACAGAAAAAAAAGGCAACATATGCAATTCAAAATGTTAAAAAACAGGGAAATTTTTTTAAATGCTGTTGATGACTGGATAAACTTTTTCACTATAAATGCAGTTGCTACATAATTAACATAAACTGGCATAACCAATATTTTGTAATTAAATTCTTTATTAATAAATTCTAATTGTAAAAACACATGGATTTAATTGACATTTAACATGTTAGCTATTGCAAGCTTGATATCATTTAACACACTTATCAAATGTCAATTACCAGTTTTTCGGTTTTAATTGCTGCGAAATTGACTTGCCATGGGCTACCTTTTTAAATGTTAATGTATTAGCAGTGTTCACAGATTTGATGAAATAAATACAACATCTAATGTACACTTATTGCTTATGCAATTGGCTACAGTATATGAAAAGTTAAGTGTATTTTCTTCATACGTATTGTACAACAGTAAAAAGCCTTTTACTCATTAATTTACCATACAATTAAACTTATGTTATTTAGCAATAATTATCCCACAGTATTCAGAATAGTTAGGCAGATAGGCAGGTCACCATTTTAAACCAGCATTAGATTAGAACTATGATTAGAACTATTATTAGAACAATTTCTGAACAGTGTGTTGTGCTGCCAATTTGCTTTTTAATAGAGAATTCTCCATATACCTCCTGTATTTCCTTGTTAAATTAAGACTGGGTTATGCTCTGTGTTCATTTGAAAAAAGAGAAAAAGAAGCCTGGGAGTCCAGCTAGCGATGATGATCCTGTCAAGTGAGCTGAATAAATATGTCCCTTCCCTTACTTATGGCACTGGGCCATAGTGCTGATATAAGATTTTGGCTGCCAGGAGCAGTTTTGGCTTGACAGCTTTGTCATTGGCATCGTCTTAAAGGATGAAATTTCCATGGTGTATAGAATCATTGTACTAAGCTCATCCATAGCATTTCATTTTAATCTGTAGAACTGACATGCTTTATGAAGCTAGGCACTAGCCTCATTTTAAGGGAGAGGAAAGTGAGATGCAGCAAGGTCAAGTGGTTTGCCTGAAGTCCTGAAACTTGGCACTAGCAGAAGCAAGGAAAATAAGTTCTGGTTCAAGTTAGATTTTTTGGAGCAGCAAGCGGATCAGGCTTTCCCAAAGGCAGTGCATAGTGGTGATGGATGAAAGGAGTGTTAATCACAGGCCTCCTGGAAAGGAGAGATGCTTATTTAGCAGAATAGAATGAATATTTAAAAAGGCCTTTCAGAGTATTGTAGAATAAATGCATATATCTGTAAGTTATTATGGCTTAAGGGCTAGCTATTAAGTGAAAGGATCAATGCATCAAATAGTCAATGCAGAACTTTTTGGGACTCGAGCTATGTGAATCATGATCTCCTAGTCTGCTAATGAAACACACAAAGTCAGGGATCAAACTTTGCGTCAGACTAAGCTGCAGGATTGGAGATCTCTTCCTCCCTTCTGCCCCCAAATAAGAATGACCTGCACTGCTGGAAAAGACATGTTTAATTATTAATGGAAGCTAACTCCCTCAGCACACCCTGAAAACCATGATCAAAATGAGATGTTTTGATCAGGATTCAGGAAGAGCATTTAGAGCTGAATTTGGCCAAAAGAAGTCGCTTTAGGGCTCTCTCCTGAGTATGCATTTGCTGAAGGGTTCTGGTTCCTTCATGGATTGGAGCTCTATTCAGATCATATGAGATAAAAATTCCATTTTAAGCACCGTGTATGTGTTGGTGGCCCTGCTGGATCCAATAAAGATGCTTCTCTGTAAGAGTCAGAAAGTAATACTGTTCAAACATATTCTTTAATTACCAAAAACTAATAGTATGCAAAAAAATGCACAAATGTTGACCTCATCATTTCCTCATATGTGGATATTTTTCCCTGCAGGGCCAGGAAACATGTTCTGCTTCTTTATGTGAGGAAGGAGTTGCTAGGGTGAGTCTGCAATTACTGATGGTATCTCCTTGTAGACTTCCAGGCTATTGCCCCTGCTGACAGGAGGATCCCACCACTGCATTTCCCATTAAAACCCAGAGCTGTTCTGCTAAGCTGCTGATAGATCATCTCTCTTGCAGGGCTTCCCAGTGAGAGCCAAGCCCCACCCTCCCCACTAAAAAAAGCATCTGTGGCCATATAAGATTTCAAATACAAAAAGGAAGGGAATTGGAGATATCAGAAGTGACATTTATGATGCCTTTCTTAAGATCAACAGCTCCTCCCTCTACTGATAAAAAAATATCTTAAATGATCCCCCTGTTCTCTCAGCCATTGTTTTTACAGATCCTGTGCTGGGACTGCATGTGAGAATTATGAAGGAGGAATGCAATGAATTAATGAAAGAATTGATTCTAAATTAATGTATTGTCTCCTTGCACTCTTAGGAGTCTCTGGGTGCTAATAGAGTTTCATTATATCTATTAGTTTACTATAGCAGTTTGATTGCTATTACTTTATTAAATATATTTCAGGGGAAAAAAGTATTCCCCATCAGTGTCAAATCAAAGACTAATATTAAACCCCAACTCTATAGTTCTCTTGTGTCTCTGATTATTAAGGCTCATGTTTCATCTGAACTTTTTTGGTGGAGTTATGGAAGTGAAACTGTTGAGCTGCCATCGACAATGAGTACATTTAATTAGAATGTCCCTCTTTCCCTGTTCCTTCCAAAAATGTCTCAAAGACTAGTATCATTTAAGATTTTATTTCAAGATAATATAATAGAAAGAGTGGATGGCACTGCAACAGATTTACTGGCTGGAAAAAAGGACTTCATATCAGGCAAGATTTCATGACAAATGCACATGGTGTGAGATGATATTTGGCATTTCAGTAGTTTATATGGTATTTTTGTCTTTATTAAATATTTTTGTTAGGAAAGAAGAAAACAATACTGTCTTTACATGAAATATACCATAGTCTTGAATACTCATACTGCATGCATGCCAGCAATATGAAAGGAATTATGTCATATCGATATATATCTATATATATGAATATCTCTCTTTCTCTCTCTTTAGATACATGTATTTACACATATATTATGATGAAGGATTTTAAAAGTAATTGCAACTAGCAAATGACATGCTGGGAAGCTTTGTGATAAGTTCTCAGAGCTTATAGGTTAAACCACTTATTATGTGAACTTTTGATTGACTCCCTGGCATTCTCTCATCTAATCCATCTCTCCTGAGACTTAATTTCATGCTCCAAACACTGAGCAGCTTCAGACAGCTGCCATTTAAAAATAAATGAACATAAATAAGCCATCAATAACAAAGTCCTTTCCCTCTCCTGACCACCACATATAAGCTCACCCTAATGAGAAATGGCTGCTTTTTCCTTCATAGACAGAATTTCTTCCCAAATGTAAGCAAATTCAAGCACATAATACCTTCTGCTCATCTCATGCCTGTGGTCTGCCACTTAAAATGGTGAAAATTTCTCTGTTGCATACTGAATTTATGTAGGGGCTGCATATTGGTGAGGTTCACTCCTAGGAGAGGAAAGTACTACTAGTGATCCCTGTCCTCTCTCAGGTTGCTTAAATCTTCAGAAGGTCTCAATTCACTGTTCAGCTCATCAATATTCTGATCTTCACCTGCAGCTTCTTTTTACCCATCCTTTTCTCCTAATTTTTTTTTTCTAGCACATGTTATCATGTACAGATTGTGAACCATAAAATGTTGTGCTAGAGAGAAAACCCCAGGGTTTCTGGTAAGACAAACAAGCCCTTGACCACGAAGTCATCTGAGGTTTCTTTCCATGAGTCTGACACCACTGTAGAGCAGGTTTACATTCCTTGGGGAGACTCTGTGAGTTTCACTGCAAAAATAAAGAAATGCTGGGTCAAGGATAGCCATGCAAATCATAGTTGCAATGCTCTTCTGGAATTTCTGGCAAAGTGACTTGGATGGAAAGAGTGTCATTGCCAGTTTTACTGAATTCCCTGTAAAATGTGAAATATGTGAAGGTTAACAAAATGTTACTCTCACAGCATGCCTCATGGCAGGACTGAGTATCCACCCATTTCAGAATGAACTTTTAGAAATATGCTGCAATATAAATGTTTCTATCAGCACTAATTAAAGACAATAAGTATCTTTGATTTTTGTCCCTGGAATAGAATTGGAATGTCATAAAACATCAATGTCTCCCCTGAACTCGATTTACATATAAACATTAGACAACTGAAATCCTGTTCTCTATACAGGCATGGGGTGCTTCACATCTTTGAAATTCCTGTGATTAAGTGTATAGGCACAACACAGTTCTACTCTATTTATGCTGAAAAAATGAGTTAAATTATATGTTCACATTCCTTATATTCAGGAAAAAATAAGCTTCTAATTCCAAGGTTCTTCTATTCAACGGAAAGTTCTTCTCCATCCTTTTCCCAGTTAAATATGGCATTGTTTTAAAGGATGTTTGGAAATTGCCATCTTCCTTTTCTCACCTATCTTACTCAATGTCCATTCATGTTCATCAAAAAAACAGATTTTTTTTTACAGTATATGTAGTTAGGGTGGCTCATAGGAGATGTGATCCTTAAATTCCTGCCCTTAGCACTAAAACAGATGAAGTAATTTTATCCATTCCTTCTTTGCATTTTTATAGACCAAATAAAAAGTACATAAATTTTGTTTTGCTGATGATATAATCATAGCTATAAAAAAATTTATCACTAGACTCAGTAGCACAGTCCAAAGTGCTGGGACTACAGAAAGCAATAATATACAAGGAACACTTCTTTACTTTTACTATTTATTAGTATTGTTGCTTAAGTACTCATGGTAATTTTACTGGAAATAGAGCTATAAGAATGGCAGAATATAAAAATGAAAGAAAGCAGAAGTTTATACTTTACTTGCAGGTATAATCTTGGGCATGTTGGGTCATCAGGTATGGAAATATTAATAAAAACCATACATCTCAAATGTTTTTAAATTGAGGGTGTAAATTTACAACTAAGAAATAAAATTTTTAGAAAATCTAATGATATGTACAAACCTTTTCATTTGTCTTTTTTAAAAGATGTTTATCTACTCAGGGGTTGATCAAGAAATAAAATAATTAGAGCTGAGCTCTAATGAAAGATGTCTTAAGTGGTGAAAATGCAGATGTTGCAGAGAATGCTGACTCCTGGTATTTTGCAAGGAATTTTTTGCTGATGGTTGAAATATTTTTTTCTAAGAGGCTAATGTGTAATGCCACTAAGTGTTATTGTTTCTGTTAATAATCAATCTCTGAACAATATTTTCTGGGTTATTTACTATTATTTATATTACTGCAGTGAGAAAAATATCTGAAAATGAAGAATCCTTTGTTACATGGTCTGACTTAGAAAAAATATTAGAAAGGTTTAGACGTTTCATGTCTATGTGTCATTTTCATGAAAATAAGGTGATTTAGGGGAGTTACCAGAACAGGCATGTGTGTTAAAGCAGCAAAATTCTGTGAAAATGGAAATGGCTGCTCTAATTCACCTCGTGGTAAGGATGAAAGTAAGGGTGAGGTGTCCCAAAGGCAGACCAAGCAGAGGCTTTGCTGCAAGTCTGGGAACATTCTATTTCAGTGCTAGAAAACTCTGTGTGCACATATTTATGAGTGGTCCCCAAAACCCAAAGATTTCAGCATGTGTTGAAATCATTTAAATTATATTTAAATGATAATAGAAAGATGTTTCTAACAGCTTTTTATGTTCTAAGCATTGGTTTAAGCTGTTCATATACACAAGAGAAGAGATACATTAGCCATTTGCATCTAAACTATAAATATTTGTTATGATTATTAAAAAAGTTATTTTGTGTCTGTATTTGGATAATATATTTTTTTCCTTCAACTTTTTAATCACTTTTGCTCCTTCTTCCACCCTTCTTTTAGTACTGCGTGTGTAAAATTCACATGTGGATAAAGGCAGAAGAAACATGAAGGAAAATATAAATAACACAAGAGAAAACCCTCCTTAATCAAAAACATGCATAACAGAAATCCATACAGTTTTTCTGAATGTGTGCCTTCATTTTCATGGATTCTGGCTTATTCTCACATAGCAATCAAAAATTCATGGTGACAGACAAGGAGAGTGCACAGAGGCCATTACCATGTCTCACTTGAAAGGTGTGTAATTATAGGGCAAGAATTTGCAGCTGAAGGGGGTCTGCTTGAAGAGGAATAAAAATATGCTTCTGACTATGTTTATCAGGTAAAGCAATACCTGATGATATTTTACTTTTTCTATGTCTTACCAACTACAAAACACTGCAGGTATCTGGGTGGTGAGCTGGTAGAAAGTTTCTGAGGAAATGAAATATCCTTTTGAGGCATAATGTTAATTGTAACAATTTAGTTTCAGATTTGGTATGATCGTGATTTGTTCTTCTTTTAAAACATCTGATTTGTAACAGATTACATCCTTTGAACAGTCACAGTGAGATTTAAATATTTTCTCTGCCTGGATCAGATGCAGGAGGGAAAAAAGGGACAGGGGCACTCATGCATATGCTCCTAACTACATGTTCTAACTTATTCTAGAACAAAATCAATAGTCCTTGTAGGTACTGGTTTTGTTGGTTGTGGATAAAAAATTGACTGGATCATGGTGGTGGATGCTCCTCTTTGAATCTCAGAAATATGGCCATTTAATTTTCTTCAAATCAATTCTAGTTTCAATGTTGCTTTCTAGTTTCAATAAACCTGCTTTTTTTTTTTTTTCCCCCAAGAATAAACTCTATTATATGTGCTCCAACAATTTTAGAACGAAATGTGATTATCGGGAATTATACAACAAGGATAAGGGCAATATTTTCAGTTTAAATATCCTTCAGTTTGAAAGAGGACAGAAGACATTTCACTTCATAACAAACTATTATTCCTAAGAAAATATGAAATTTTGAGATTTTAATTGTAGAAGTTTTATATCTACACACATGTCTGGACAAAATAGGAAAATAGGAAGATATATTCCTAAAGCAGTTTTTTTATGTTTCTTTTTATAATGAGAAAACAGTCTCATAAGCTTTCATTTTTATTCCAGAAGTAATAGCTAAAATTTGTAGCACTATTTTCTCTTCTTAACTACTAAACTGGAAAACTGAACACATCCTTTTGATCCACGTTATATTGCTGGTGGAAATGCCTATTGATTATTAGAATCAAATTTAAGGCTTTCCATCAACAATTGGCTCTTTTTACCCTTGGATTTGATGGATGATTTCTTTATCTGTTTTGTTTGTTCTGTTTTCAATATTTCACAGTCTCCAGAGAGAAGCAGTAGCTGCCATCACAAGTGTGAATAAATCTTCTTGTTTGGGGAAAGGTGGAAGGAATGTGAAGAAATGTAGAAATAAGATAGGCAAACAGATATAAATAAGACAAGGCAAATGTTTCCCTGGTACCATTGTCACCAAATCATTAACAGCATGCAGTGCAGTGTTAAAAAATAATTTTACTTGAACTATTGAGGCTTTTGTGTTAGGAGATGTAAGAGATGGAAATACCAGGATCTGGTCACCAGTGTGAACTGGTGTGAGTGGACCTTCTGTTATGTATAGGATTTGCCAGTGAATTCCCTTCTGAATGAAAACAAGCTTTACCCTTGATAAAAATCTGAAAATTAATTTTGGAAAAGCCATTCAGAGTTTTGTTTCTGCTCTAAGGGTTTAAAATGGAGAAAAATGGCTCAATAAAGTTTTAACTTCCATGACAGCAGATTGATAGTCCTTTATGAATTATCAAATAGATCTGATAGCTCAGTTATGTCTTATTCTTGTTTATGTACTGCCTAATTATTCACAGCTCTCTGAGTCAGCAGCAATATTTATTGGGGTAAAAGGGAGAGAACTCCACAGTAGTGTTCCAAAAGTGGGATGTCTTGATAATGACCACTGTAGCATTCCACATTATGCTCCTCACTGTGATGACCTTTTTTAATACATTAAAATTGCCATTGCAGTTGCCATCTTGTCTCAGAACTCAACTGCTTTCTCCTCTCCTCCTCACAGCCAGTTTTGTGTTTTAATGAAGCACTAAGACTGCGATTTGTTTGAAAAAAAACAGTTTTAGAAATTGTTTTGTCTTCCTTGTTTTAATGCTTTAACGAGTACATCAGGAAAATTTCAGATTTAACATTGATAAGTGTAAAGAAGAGGAAATAAAGGAGACTTATGCTTCAGAGAAAACTTGTTCCTTTGACTGTCAGTAGGAAGTTGTATTAGTGTCACAGCTTGATGGAGGGAAAGGAGGCACACACAACAGCTTAAACACTGTTGTGTATTCTGGAGTCAGGCTACATTTGTGCTAACAATTCAGGATCCCCTCCCAGGTATTGAAACTAATGTGGCATGGAGCTCCTGAGCTGCCAAACACAAATTACTTTGTGCAGACTGACAGTGGGGGTGCAGCCTGGATTGTTCAGGCCTTGAAACAGGGCCAGGACGTGTTTGGGAGAATTCAGGTTGACAGGAGCCAATTCTACACCAGGGGCTTTCTCACAGTTCCAGTGGTACTTGTTTTCAGTGCTCAGCTCCAGGCTGTGTCCCAGGAATGATCACTGGTTGGGATCTTCATGCAGTGTCCATGACACATCTGCTCAGGGTGGGATCCTGAAACTATTTCTGTATAAAATCTTGTGATTGTGCCAAACTCATGCATCACTCTTAGGCTATCCCTCTAGTCCTTATTTAACAACAGTCTTTTAGAAAAATATCAACCACTTTCTTTCATACTTGTTCATATTAAATTTACTCTTTTTTGCACCTCCGTTTTAGGGTGAAATATGTTATGGTACCAATAAATAAAGTCTAAAAGAGAATGAGTATAAAGGAAAAAGATTCCATTTTAAGTTAAATTTAGCAGATCATTGACTGGGCTGATTATTTTGTTCCATTTAAGTTCATTTTTCCATCATTCCATAAATATTCCATTTCCCTTTCCTGCTCTGTTCTCCCCTTTTCTCCCAGATATACTCTGATCCTCACCCACTGCAAATTTGTCTTATGAATTTCTAACACTTTGGCTTCTAATCTTCTTCTATAGACATAATGATTCCATTTCAGTTCTTGTCCTCTGTTCTCTTTCTTAATACTTCTTTTAGTTAATGCTGTTAATTAAAAGTCAAATTTTCTATTTCTTCCAGAAGAAAATTAATTATTTTCCTTACAAAACTGACTGATGCCTTTAAGAAGAGATTGCTTTTTGAGGTTGCATTTATTAATATCGCTAAACAGAATTGTCTTATCCAGCTAGTTTTTACTTATAGGCAAAGTGTTCAGGATTTTTATACTATTTCAACATAAACAGATCTGATCTCATACCACTGCTGTTAAAAAAAAATAACAAATATATTAGGGCAAAAATATCCCATCTCTTGCCCAGCAACTGCCAAGCTTCTCCTACTGTTTAACATTAGTCAGGAAGCATCCTGCTGACACCAGTAACATTCTTTGTTCTCCCTGTCAGTCTCAGATTTAATTTTTTTTGTGTTCTTTTGTCAGTGTCAGAGCTGGCAGCCACAGCAGAGTGGTCTGATAACCCTGGAAGTCAGGGTTTAGGAGAGCACTACCTTAGAGTGCCTTCACATTTCATACTGCCGCTCCAAGATATGAGAGAATTTGTTAATTTAAGATTTTCTTGTACTCTAAGCTTGTCTCAACCCTTCAGCAGCAAGTGAAATCCCCTCTAGAAGTTGTAATGTGTAATGAACAATTATGCTTACCTGTCTTTATTAGACTGTTTCTCCTTTTCCTGCTGTGCTGAAAACAGGGAGAGAACTGCCGAATCAGTACTGAAAATCTCAAAGGTAATTAAAACTTAGATTTTGTAAACAGTTTTTACTACTCAAAAAATAACACAGTGATGTTTTCTTCCCACACTGTTCTGTATTGAATGCTGTTGCCCAGAAAATCTGGATAGACAAAACATTTTTTAACATTTAGAGGCAATTGGAAGTGCATCCATACTATCTGGCAGAAAGTGTCAGTGCTTTGAATATGTATCACTTGTTATTCTCCTCTTCTGTCAGAAATGTTCATTTTTAACTCTGAAGGAGCCACAGATGCTTCACTGGTAGCTATGAAATATCCTAAAAGTGACCAAAAGCAGAAGGTTTATATTTACTAGGAATGTGGACCTGAAAACAACCCAATGAGAAGATGGTAAATAAATCACAGGCATTGGTGGAGAAATGAAATGGGGACTGCAATAACCATGTAATTGTCCCTCCTGGCATTTATATCAAATTACAGTGAAATAAGGGAATATTATTGGAATCCAACCAGCCAGTCTAGTAAGTTTTATTTTGCTTTTGATGTCCATGTTCTAGTACAAATAAAAAGACATCTCTGCCACAAGAAACACCAAACTCCTATAATTTTTTATAGCAAAGTGTGTACAAAATATTTAATGAACTCATATAATGCCTGCATGAAGGATGCAGCTGTCTTTGTTTCTGCTTTCTTCAGTATATTATGTTTATTTATATATATATGTGTTTTGGTTTCTCCCTTTTACATTGATTGTCTTCTTCCATTTTAGGTTACATTACAGTTCAACACATTTTCTCAAATCAAGGTTATTGATAAATAGGGAGACAGTCAATCCTAATAATACCCAACACTGCTACAGCCCTCAAATGAAACCATTTCCATTCAGGATCAGCCTCTGCAAGCAAAGCCTTTTCTTTGTCAACTGAGGTCATGATCCTGATTCAATTTTTACACATTCATGGGACAAAAGCAAATATGTGGCCTTGTTTTGATTTTTTTTGCTATTGTTTGGTTTTTTTAAGAGTTTGGGTAATATTTATTATAAATAGAAACTTTACTTTGTAGCCAGGGAAACTCATTCTCATTCTCATACACTTTTCCGCCAGGTTTACCAATAAATACCACATACTGGTTTGGGGCTACAGAGAAAGCAAAACAGTAAAAGAGCCATTATTTTGTGATCTAGTGCCATGTAAATATCCTGTGGAAAAAAAAAATTGTCACACAGGCCTTTTTGGATACATATAAGATGCTACTCTGAAATATTTTGTCATTTCCATGGAAGGAATCATGGATAAGTGAAGCAACTTGATCTGTGCACTTGCAAAGGCAACTCACTATATGCAAAAATGTATATTGCTAATTTATCCTAAGTATAAACAAACTCATCACTTAAAAAAACCAGGACCTCTCTGTAGGAAAGAGAAATTGAGGTAATTCACATCAACCTGCCAGCACCGCTTTTACACAGCATAAATCTATTTCTGTTAAACAATTTGGCAAATAATCCTCCTTTATATATGTTTAAAAAAAAATAAATCCACACATTTTAATATTCTCTGATTTTATATTGCTTATGGCATCTGAAGAAACTGGAATGGGAGTTGTCATGACACGTTATTGTGTTATTCCAAACAGATTTTGACAGTCTTCATAACACTTCTAATACAGCCTAGCAAGTTTTCTGTTTTTGACAAAACATGCAACATGTTCTATTCCTGGCTTTATTTGACTCCTATTTATTAGGGTAGTCCAATTCTTATTTAACATAAAATTAATTTCCAGCCCATGATTTTCTCATTTCCAGATATTCAAAAATATATTTCTTTTTTGTCTGGTACATTTTGAGAAAGTCAGATTTCAATTTCAGCTTCATTCATCCTTATAATGAGTAGGACTCTGTAGAGAGAAGTTCTTCCCATCCCTTCTAGTTACAGTGCCGAGAAACTAGAAAAGGGGACCAAAAGAATTTGTTCAAACTGAGGGAAATCTGTAGGCACTGTAAGAAGGCAACTGTCATTATCCATCCTTATTACTTCCAGTGTCTGGAAATACTGAGGAAAGGACTTTAACTTCCTCAATGAAATACATGATATCTACTCATCCTTGAGACAGAAATAAATATTCCAAGGAAGATGTGTTCTGCATTTTCAGAACTGTGGCTGTAAAGGTTTCTTTACAGGTAAGAGATTCTTTCAAATGCTAATAAGTAAATTCTTTGGAGAGTCAGGATTAAATAACAGGGTGATGTGTTTCAAACTCCTACTGAAAAACTTAGTGGGAAATGCCAGAGATGATTTAGACAGAGTTTTCTGAAACCAGGGAGTTTTCTGACAACTCTTTTAACAGGCAGATGCATCTGAATGAAAATCAAATGCCAAGAATGTCAATGAGTTTTCTGTGCCACACCTTTTGTTTAGATGTTGGATTTTACTATTTAAAAACATAGAAGGAGTTATTTCTCTCTAGAGGATTCTGTGAGATGGGAGAATGATGCAGGTGAGAATTGGGATGATGAAAAAATAACATGCAAACAGTATAATGGGGCCTTTTTAATGCACATAGCATGAAATCTGGCAGTTAATAAAGATTATGGGGTTTTCTCAGTAGTGGAAAATAACCCAGACAAATTGGTTGCTTGCTTGCTTGCTTGGGGTTTTTCTATCAGAAGAGAAAAACACATCTCATATTTTTTTTTTTTCCTAGTCAAGTTTTTTTGGTTTTTGGGGCATTTGTGATACAAATCCTACTCCAAGGATCAGAAGATACTGATTACTTTTCAGCCCCATACCTTATCTTTGAGTTTTCAGGAGGGAAACAAAATATTCCTCTCATTCTTTTAGTCTTTTAGAAGCACGTTCTAGAGGAAATAAATTTAAAAATAACAGCAATTTTATGTTGATTTTCACTATATTTTCAAAATGTTTTGTAACATAAGGGTACTTGAGGCTTTGTAGGTGAGGTCCAGTGAGATTTCCCAGCATCACACAGGGTCAATACCAAAGCAAAGGCTGCTGCTTTGGCTCTTATTTAGCTGTTTGATTTCCAGAGAAAGGAATTTCATGGTCTCCTTCATTATTTTCAGCTATGCCTTCTGTGTCTCAGAATTCCTGCAGCAGGTTTCTCTTGTCCTTTACTGAGTTCCTTTGTTTAATTGCTCATTTCCTTTATTACAGCTTTAATTTTCATATGGTACCTGTGCTTTTTCAGGCGTGATGAGGCAGGTGCTTCACCCTGTCTTTCAGTGCAATGCCACAGTAGTTGGGAAAATTAAAAAAAAAAGAAAAAAATGCAGTACTAAGAAGGAAAAGGAGTTTCCAGCTTATCAGAATAAGCATAAGTTATCAGGAAATGAGAGAAATATATAAAACCTTTTTTAGTGCTATCAGTATAAACAGGATGTTCAAGGAAACAAGAATGTATTTACATGTCATTCTCTAAGAAAGAAAAAAAAAAAAAGAAAATCCCCCCAAAGCACCTGCAGAATTTCAGCAAAGCTGCTGCTAAGTATTTATGCTAAATCTGCAAGGAATGAGCCTTAATCTTGATACTCTGTGGGAAATAAACAGCAAAGGAGCCGGGTTCTGCATCCTGACCTGGAAGAGCTCCAGATCTTGGGGCTTTGTTTGTGCAAAAGTTCCCCAAACAGCTGCTGGCATTTCATTTCTCACAGGTAATGACTCACCTACTCACAGGCACCATTTCTCAGCCCTGAGCTTTGGGTACCCCTCACAGTCTGTATCGTTGCTCTAAAAACTTATTCAAACCATTTTGCATAAATTCCTTCCATTTTTAAAGGCCACTGGTAAGGCTGTCAACGGTTTGTAGCAGAGAAAGAAGTGAAAAGAGATATAGCAAACTGATGAGATATGAAGAAAATTCAGAATAGTTGCTTAGAACTTGAGCTTAATTGCTTAAAGCAATCTCTGTGTAAAATCTTTGATATTCTATGTAAAATACATTTCAAGCATGCTTTGTTCTGCTTTTCATGATGAGAATCAATTTTGTATTTTTTTAACAGCCATCTAAGTGTGTTGAAATATTGCCCTTCTAGGGGTTCAAGAACAAAATGTGAAATTTTTATTTTCCTGGAATAAAATTATTTCTTTGTGCCTGCACATCATTTGCCCACAAATAAATTTTTATTTCCCAAAACTTATTATGTACCCTATAATAATTTTTTTCCTTTCTTTTTCTTTTTTTTTAACTAAGTCTATAATGCAGATGATGCAGCTATTCCAAATAGTAAAAGCAGATCACGGGATGTTTATTTATCAAAAGATAGACTCATTTATTTCAATAGATAAATGTGTATCTCTTGGCCATTTTTTTAATATTCCTTTATTTTTATGTCATTTTCATAGAGTAAGAGGAGCTCTCCTCTCTGATTAAACTCTTGGCATCAAATAAATTTAAATACACATTGTTTTCCCCATCCTGCTTTATTGAACCATGCTTCAGCTTTCCCAAATGATCTTCAAAATGCTTTATAACTAGTTTTGATCAGTTGCTTGTAAAAATGCATGTCTATTTTTGAGTAATATTTATACATTTTTATTTTATTTAGAGATGGTTTAGGACTGTTTTCTGTGACCCATGTCACCTACCTAAAAATAGAAAACATAGCTACCAAATAACTGTCCAGTAAAAGGTACTGATGCCCTTATGTCAAATCACAAATGTCTTATGTAAGTAGTTAAAAAGGTAAAAAAAAAAGTCTGCATTTATTCCAGAGCACTGTAAAAGAGCACTTGACTATTTAGTATACTATCTTCAGTCTGGGTGAAATTAAAAAATATTTCTAGGGGGAAAGTCAAAATGTCAAGTTGTTTTTTCAAGGTTATTTTTTTTTCTTTGTTGCATTCTGTACTCCTATTTCTGTGAGCTAAGCAGATAGACTCTATCTAATAATGTCTGGAAGAATTAAAAAAAAAGCAGAGCACAAAGTATCCTGAATTGGGTGATTTGCAGAGCAGCTCATCATGCTGTGTTTAGTGGGAATGCTGCAGCTCCTGCCTGTCAGCAGGTGGGTCCAGTAAGGGCTGATTCACAGGGAAAGGAGGAAATCAGCCTTTTTTTCAGTCTGAAACTTCTGATATCAGTGCACAGCCCTAGTTCTCTTACCCACTGTGTGAAATGCTGTGTCCCAGGACCCCCCAGCCCACAGACTTGGTCCCCTGGCCTTGCCAGGGTGGATGATGCAAGCATGAAATCCCACCAGAGCGAGGTGCCTGACAAAATGGGATTTGAATGAAGTTTCTGTGAAACTTGAAAGCCAGTCACAAATTTCTGATACAAATTCTGCTTTTGGTTTATGCCTCGCCTTAAGTAACACACACACATCTATATATACTTCAGTATATATAGATATATGTGTAAGAGAAAGCTATGATTGGAATTATGTAAGTTATGGTTTTAATGGCTCCCTAAGGAATTTGGCAGGGTTTTTTTCTGACTTGAAACAGGTATTTTTCAGGTCAGCTTAAAATAAAATAAATCAGGTATGCCATATGTCTTAAAATATTGACAAGATATTAAATGTCCAGAATTCTTCCTTTAATAACTCTCAGTGGATCCTGGAGTTTTTGTTCATAAGTATTAGTGGGAGTGACCTATAAAATTAAGGATATGTATTACAGAGTTTCTACATATTTTTGTAACTTTTGGGAAATTTGACACCCTTTATCAATAATAGGGGTGTTTTCACACACTTGATTTATTATGGGGTTTGCACCTATAACCAGGGTATGAACTTTCCATTATGGTTACATTGCAAACCTTTTTTCGTGATGCATAATCATATGCCAAAGTTAGAAACTCCTTATTGAAAATATCCTGTTATTCCTTACTTTAATGGAATTTTTTCATTATTTTCTCAGTAATCTGGCAGGAAGATGGAACAGATTTATCAGAGCAGCTCCTCTGCTAAATTAAGCTCTTGGACATTTAACGCTGTGTGAACTAACATCATTTGACTTCTTGACAAACTTTTGTCTCCTTAAAGTCATATTTCACTTGCAGTTTGCCCTGTTCCATGTTACTTGCTTTCATCTAATAAATCTGGGAAAAGGAACTGATACCACCCCTTTGAATCCAATCTACTACTAAGGCAACACAATGACGCGTTTCACTCAATTTCAGCTGCAATTATTGATAACACCACATTTTCAGTGGCATCCTCGTGCCTGGGGCCTCTGAGCTACAAGAAAACCCCAGAAAAGCAGGGCTACACACAGGGTTCTGCTTTGTGCATTGTGTTTTGAAATCAGCCTCACTTTCTCTCCTGCTTTATGTAAAAATAGCCAGTATATTTCTAGGAAAATTGCAAACACGACACTCCTTCTATCCTGAAAGAATTTATACCACGCAGCAACCTACAGCAAGCTAATTGTTCAGAAACACAGTTTTGAAAAACAGGACTAAATTTAAGCATATCCCTCCTTGGCTATTAAGGCACAGACAAGATGAGAGCTAAAGGTTAGTGATTTTCCTGAAAGGTGGTGGGCAGCAGA
Organism: Chloebia gouldiae; assembly: GCA_003676055.1. Lineage (NCBI taxonomy): Eukaryota > Metazoa > Chordata > Aves > Passeriformes > Passeridae > Chloebia > Chloebia gouldiae. The sequence goes on along the minus strand of QUSF01000048.1, from coordinate 2,102,489 downwards.
GTTAAAAAGCTTCTCTAAATGTGCTGTGTGGGAACTTGATTTTTGAAATAAAACTTACAGGAGCTCTACAAGCTGTTTTCCCCTCGGGAATCCGTAGAGCATTTCATTAGAAATGAAAGGTTATAGGCAAGCCAGTGTTTGCACCATTGACCTTTCACTAGATGGCTTTCTAAAGAGGTGTTGAATGTCTCTAAAGGATGCAAATGTATTTTCTTCAAAACACAGCAACCGTGAGCCTTACATGAAAGCAGTCTAATTTAGAGAATTACAGGACTGTTGAGTTCAATCCACTGTATTGAAGAGCTCCGTAAAAAGAAGTTTACCTTTTCTAATTCTGACATGGCTTTTTCATCCCTCTCTTTGCCCTTTACATCAATAGTGTTCCTCTTTCTTACTTTAACTTCTCAGTGTGGGTTAAGGGGACTGAAGCTGAGAAAGCAAGAGAAGTTTTCATCAAACATCTCCTTTTGGTATTGATTGCTGGTTTGAGTTATAGACAATGCTTTAGTGGGTGAAAGACTCCAGCTGGCCCCCCTGTTCAGGGGGCAAAGAGAATTACAAATAGAAGGTTTCTACAGAGTTTCTATCTGTCCATGTATTGACACCTCAGGATTTGTTAATGCTCTCAGAGAAAACCACCTTGCTTTTTTAGGTAAGCACTGAAAATACTTAATGAGGAACAGCATCATTTCCTTCTCAGGGGCTGAGAGAGTTCAGAGAGGATTTTATGTTTTTCCATAGATATTAACACTTAGAGATATTGGAAGGGAATATGAGATAAAATTATAAAAGTTCTAATCTTTCCTGTATCTCTTGTCTGCAATTGTACCATTTCAAGAAATCACAGGTTAAATATTTATTGTGTTCTAAAAAGAATGACTTCATAGGTTTGCAGCTCAGAGGAAACAGATATCCAGAGCTCCCAGCTAAATGTGTTCATCACAAAATCAAGAATCAGCTGGGTTGGAAAAGACCTTTGAGATCTTTGAGCCCAACCCAGTTACTAAAAAATGGGCCTCCCATATGATCAGAGTTTAAACTTTGTTCATATAAGGTAGGAGTTTCTGTGTGAACTTGAGTGTCAACATGATGCTTACATCAGGCTTTAGGGAGTCTTAAAAATGAGATCAAATGAAACACAAACTACCAATTAAAGTATTTTTGTGTAGTAATCATAAATCTGAATTAGTTTGTTTGGCTTTATGTACTTGTGTAGAGTTTTTAAAATAATTAATTACTTTAAAACCACAGATTTACTCTATGTATAAGTTTAACTTTTCTCCAAAATTGATACAATTATGTGTTAGCCTTTGGCAATGGTGCCTTCTTGATTTTGCAGCAGAAGTACCAACATAACATTTGGAATCAAAAAAAAAAAGCCAGCAAATCAATATTTATTTTTATTTTATAATTGAAGACTATTGAATGTATCACAAAATGTCTATACTCATTTACATTTGTCTTCAACAATGCTTTTTTATAAAATGATATTCTGTATTAATTAAGATAAAACCTTATCAACTTACTGGACTAAACCAGTCTAAGAAGCAGAATTCTGACTAAATTGAATGTTGGAAGTCTAATGCTTTACTACTTAGCCTTAAGTAAATGTTTTTTGAAAATATTTGGCCTTTGGAAAATTATTTAAAAAAAGAATTTTGGTCTGTGTCACACTAAACTTGCCATGTGACCTTAAACATGTCACTTATTTATTTAAAAATGTCTGTGAAATAAGATTTTTCTTTTCTCATCTTTTACTCAACTTGCTGTTTTTCATGATGACTTTTTTCTAAGAGCAGTTGTGAGGAAAAAAGAGCCAAAAGAGGGTATTTTCTTTAGATTTTCTCAGAGTATACCTTTGGTTGGAATTTCATGAATCTCTGATTTACTATTAATTTTATAATTTTTGAAGGCATTGGACGTCTAAGAATGATAGCAGTTCTTATTAAAGTGTGATACCTAACTTGCCAGGTGATTATTCAGTGATTAAAAATTGATTTTCCAAGGCTCTGGAAGACTTTCTCAATTTAAAAATAAGATACAAGTAGAGATACAGAGGCCTAACTGGTAATTCATGGCAAGCTCTTTCAAAACCCCTAAGCTTTGTGTTTGTTTATGATCTGTTTGCTAGGCTCAGTGACTACTGTATTGGCTCAATTTATTTAATTTAGCAAATTATGTAGCTGTTCAACATGGTTTACTTTAATATCGATATGCTCTTTGGATGGTACATTTCATTCAATCTGTGATGTATTTGATGTAGCAGGTGCAGTGATTTTGATTCAATATATTAAGTATCTGATTAGATAAGTTATGTATCTGATTTGGAATATGGCTTATTTAATAGCCTGTGCATTTTTTTTCTGTGTAAACTGCAGTAAATTCTAAATGTATTTAATCCAGTATGTGATATATCTACAATATATGTATGTGTAGTTAATGTTTTTATGGGAGTCTGTAATTCATCTGCAACATTTCTGAATTTTGAATAAATTGTCTCTCATATCTATCCTCAGAGGCTAGAAGGGGACTTTAAATCATAATGTGAAGAATACTGAGCGAGCTCATTTGTGGTGAGTATCACTGGATGCAATCACACTTTATAAATGTTGCCGTTTGTGAAGCATCTTGAATTCCAAGTGGCCTTCCCAGTGCCACAGCACTGAACCTCAGATTGCATGTTACAAAATTACTGCCTAGATAAAAACAATCTATTAGAGACACTTGACAGAAATACTGTAACGCTCTTGGAAGACACATTTGCAGCATTTCTTTTATAACCCTAAGAAATTATAGTGAGGACAAAAAACACAATAAAACTCAGAAGATCCAGGCCAAGATCTAAGCATGTTGCTTGCTGTGCATCCTTAATTCTGTTAGCTGAATTCTGGAATTGTACCACGTGTCAGTATCTTCACGTGGTTTGTAAGGTAAGCCCTAAATGAATGTTTGACCTCTTCAGTGTGTAGGAAGCTAAAAAAAAAAAGGTATTTCAGAATTCACAGCTCAAATATTAACATCTATTTTTCAGGTGAAAGTACAAAAAAAAAAAAATAGAAAGATCAAAACAAAACAAACAATCCAAAAGCCCTGTTTCAGACAGTGCACTTGTGAAGAAAGATTTATGTTTCCAAGAAAACAAGTCTCTAAGACTTGTTAATCTGTTAACGACATAAAAAATTCTGGGTCAGATATTTAACAGAAGAGCCAGCTATAAAAATGATGGATAATTTCTTTAGGATTATAATAATGGATAAATTCTTTAAGAATTTAACCCTTATTTAGGTTTCAATAGTTATAGAATAAGGAAAAAAAACAGATCATCTGAAACCTAATGAGACAGTAAGGCAAACCCACAATATTTGGTGCTGAAATTGGATCATCTTTTGGATTCCATCCTATATATATTAGTCAGGGGAATTTCTGGAATTCTTTTCTTAAATGCAAAATTGTGTTTAAATAGCCAAACAGATTTAGACAATTGTAATATTTCCATAAAGAAGAAATTTACATATTCTCAATTAGATGTGAAGCTGGAAAATTATATAAACAACTTCTTTTTTCAATTAATTAAAAAAAAAAATCTTAAGGGAAATGGGTAAAATCATTGCAATGACTCAAAACCAGAATTTCTTTTACAGTTCTTGAATATTTTATATTTTACCATCTCTTACTGTGTGGGAGGCAAAAAAAAGGAAAACTGTCTTCAATTTTACTTTTTTTTTTTTTTGGTCTTTTGGGAGAAAATATTTAATCAGTTACAGATTTGGTCTTTTTCTCCCCTTAAAACATCCAGTCCTCTCTGTCACTTGCTGTGAATCACACTACATGTCTACTTGCTGTAACTTCTGAAAGTAAGAAATACAATTCTAGCTTTTGAAGTGTAAAAATCCCTACCTGCTCCTCCAGTCAGTTGATAGGATACTGAAGTGGTTTTCGTGTGTCAAGTACATTAATTTATCTCCATCTACATTTCATGCCAAATATAGAAAAACAGATAGTTAGCAGATAATTAATTCTACTTCTCAACTAATAGATGCATTCTAAACAGAACAGTGACAGATGAATACTACTTTCTATTTTACTTTGCAATCCTAAAATAGTGGCAAAATGCTAGCATGTTTGCAATGAAAAAAAAAAAGTGTAAAATTATTTAGATCTTGGCTGGCTCGTTGTGGAGAGATTTAATACTTTCTAGTGCTTTAAAACAAAAATCTAGATGTGGAGGGAGATGGAAAACAAAATAGAATTCCTGGAAATTATTGCTGAAAAATAATACCCTTGTCAGCAAAACTGATAAAATTTCACTTCACTAGAACTACATTTAAGGGTGTCCCGGGCCATATTTGTGTGTATGTGCCCACCCCAGCTCAGAATGGGGCGGGACAGTCAGATGCAGGTATTGGTTCATTATTGATTGATTGATTGATTGATTTGCATTCGTTGATTCACCTCCGAGTCTCGCTGCGCCGCCTCGCGTGGCACCGTCACTGCTTTAGCCTGTCCCAAAGGCATTGCTGCTCCTAAAAATGCCTCTCACAGCTGCTGAGGACTCTCACTTGGGATGAAAAGTTTAAATTTAAACTTAAATTTAAATTTAAAAAGTTTGTAACCTTTTCCTCCAGGTGTTTCTGCAGAGTGGAATGTGCAAGACACAGAAGCTGTACCTGTAACCACGAGTACCTCAGGTAATCCCAATTTTGTGCATCAGCCCCGAGGGAGCCGTGGCTGCTGGTGCAATTTAAATCAGTGTTAAGGCTAAACTAAAGATGGGTGTGCTGTGAAACCTGCCAGCAGGGCTCTGTCAGAGGTCTGATGAGTTATCTCTGACCAACGTGGGGCTGCTGGCAGAAGTTAAATTTAGATGTAGTTAAAGAAGACAACTGAAGAACCCAGACTAACTTTCTCTGGTAAGAATTTATATGCCCCAGGAGGACTAGAATAGCTATTTATAAAATAATAATTCTGCTGATGGGTGTTAGGTGTATAAGAAGGGTGGCAGATCTCTTGTCTGGTGATTGACATCCAAAAATTGCTGTCAAATTCTGAGATACTCACTCAAGATTCTCTTTGAGTCAGCAGGGAGGAATAGGCACTATCAGGCACTATTCTAAATATTTGGGATTATTAACTAACTGTTCAGCCTTTAGCCTTACATGAGAAGAAATTCATCTTAGTAACATTTTGCTAGCAGAGCATTTCATAATAGAAGTATTGATAATAAATTACAAGTGTATGTAAGGCCTAATTTCAATTAGTTCGAAACACAGCTGACATTTTTATTGTCATACATCATCCAAAATAATTCCAATCATCCTCCATTTTGTAGTTTGAGGATTTTACTGTGAAGATTGCAACAAGTCTTGTTTTTTATTTTGTTTGAGCAGTTTCTGTCATGTACAGTGCTATACATTTTTTCAAGTTCTAAGAACCACTTCAAGCAACAAGACAGTTTATTATACTATGAGTTTACACAAGATTCTGGAAGAGATTTTTTTGTTCTTTCTGTGTTTTTGCAAATATTTTTTTTTTTAATTCTTATTTGCACTGTAAAAGTGCTCTGCCTCCACTGTCCATTCCTGAGTAGGATGAGACCTCTTGGCTGTCAGACACTAAATGTGAAGAGATAACTTCTTGTTACATTTTGTATCATAATTAGATGATGTTTCCTTATCTGATTCAAAATTAATATAATGTAAAATTAATGCTAAATTAAAAACAGATTTCATATAAAGCTTATGTAAATATATCAAGTACAATTTTTATTTATTTTCTTTTAAATATTACTTCGTGATTTTTCATAAGAGGTGATTTGACAACTAAAAGTTTTGTTAAATTAACAGATATAGCTGAAATTCAGTTTAAATGCATTTGCTCAGCTAAAGTTTACTTGAGGTTGTTTCTGCTCATTCTCTTGGGATCTAACATGAAGCCTATTTGAATTCTTAAAAATCCCAAGGATTTCTCTATTGGTTCACTTATAGTTTTCAACAGCTACCCTGAAAGTTCACACAAAAACCCATACTACAAGAAATCAAACATTACCTCTAGAAAACTTATCAAAGTCTAAAGTGGATTCTACAGACCTATTCAAATAAATGGTAAATTAGTAACTTTCAAACAATTAGCAGAGCGTGCTTAAAATTATAATCAGATTAATTCAAAATTCTGTCAGCTAGTTTTATTTTAAGAGCCTGGTAAATTAGGCAAGCGTATTTCGTTAGTATTTTTTCAAATTTATGTGCTGCTATATTTCAACAATGGTGCAGATACAGATTTTAGTTATTACCTGCCACCAGTAATGACAGTGTTTAATGTTTATCCTCTCGAGGCTGTGATGCCTTCTGACTTTGTAGAGCCACGGGTATAATGTCATTGAAAATCCAAGTACTTACACAGATGACTGCAATTAATGTTAAAGGGAACTGGAGATTTATATGTGCCACTGCCATTATCACTAATGGAAATTTCACATGTAAATTGCCATGCATGGAAATAATATGCTTCTTAGTAGGCTTTATCTAAAAGTCATCTGTGCAAGCAGTCAATTTAAATCATTAATTCAGTCCTCTTACACCATGGCAAATATTTCTTTTTAAAAAATCAGGTTACTGATTTTAATGTTAAGAATTGTCTTTATGCTATTTAAAATATTGAAAATTAAAGGCTAGTGTATGCACGACTGTGGCATCAGCTTTCATTGATTTCTTGAGATCATTCTCAAACACAGCCTTAAACACAACACTGAGAATTCACCACTTCCACAGCTTCCTTGGTGTACCTTCTCCCTGGAAATTAATTTCCTGTGAGAGATGGACATCAAGAATGGCTGAGATTCTAAAGATAATTGCTAGCCCATTAGCACCAAAATTATTTCTTGAAATACAAAGATAGGGCATCACTGAAAGCCAGTCATGAGGCAAAAGCCAACCCCATCGATTTGAGGGCAAGATCTTACCTGGGGATGTTATTCTTTATTCTTTCCTCTGGAAATAATGTAGGCAATGAAAGGTAAAGAAGTCAAATTATAATAATGCTCTCTGTTGTCTGGGAAAAATGCAAATGTCCTTGCAACTGTGAAGGGCACATAATCCCATGACAAGAGGGATAAAAGTTGGATCACACAACTCTCATCATATAGAAATGCAAGTCAGCTGATTTAGGCTATTCTTTGTCACAGTTGCTTTGACAAGATAAAAAGAGTTAGTGCAGAGTTCAAAAAGTCATCTGAGTTGCACATAATGGGGTTTGCATGGCAAGGTAAAAGGAGAGTAAAATATTTGTAGAGATCAGGTCCAAGACTGCCAAAGTGCAGTGCAGGAACAACTGGACTGATCAAAAAAACAAAGAAGCCACTTGCATCGGTGAATTTATGGCTGAGCTGACCATGATTATCAAATGTAGTACAGATGGACACAGCTATTGAGAAGAAAGAGCTGGTACAATGAAACTGGGAGCCAGCTGTCTGAAAGGGCTGAAAAGGAAGGTTTCAGTATTAATGGAGACTCCTGGTTTGCAGTCTTTCTCCTAGAACCTTCCCGGTATTCTCTGCAATGCTGGCACTTAATCTTTTCCACATTTGTGCATTACTTATCCAATTCTGTTATTTACCCACTTGTCTCTCAGGAGCTCCTCTTGTTTGTGATTTTTCTCTTGCCCTTCTCTGTGGTACAGCTTTTGAAAGCATGAATTAACTTCTTTGGGTGTATTTAAACAGTCTTAGAATTCTGCATATGAAAACAGTACAACCATATATAGTTACTTATGTAATTTTCCTTCATCTCTAAGGGCTGACACATGGATGAGCAGTGCTGACAGAGATGAGCATATTAAAATTCTTGCTCTGACCAGGACTCTTATGTGACATTTGACTGTTTTAGTGCCTCATTTCTCTTTAGTTCTTGCAGTGGTGAGGTCTGTGATTTACAATTTTTTATTGTTGTTTTATTAGAGATTTCATGGACTGCAGTTTTCTTTGATTGCATTATATAGCACCACATATCACTTTAAAATGTAAACCATTATGAGAGTCTAAACTAAAAGTTCATTTAATTTCCCAGGCTAAAATGATGTGATATAAGACTAAGACTCATGTATTAAAGAACACATTTTCAGTGTTTCAATGCATAGTGTAAACATAACAATGTATTTTCATGTCCTGAAGTGCTACAGGTAAAATTTAATGGAGAGAATAGTTTGTACTTAATTCACTAAGCATATTTATGAAGACATTATCTTTGATCTACAGTGGATGTAAGTAGCTCAAACCAGATGTTTTTAAAGTTTAAATAATTCCATAGATAGGAATAGTTAGAAGTTTCAGACATACCCACACCCTTTTCCTTTCTGCCTTTCAGGAGTTTGTGCCTTTTGATGTTCAGAAACTGCTTAAAATTCTGACACTCTGCTGTATCAGGATTAGGTGATATAGTTAATTTTTCTGTGTACTTGCTCCAGGTCAACATGCTGAGAGTAGTAGTAAAGCAAAATGCTCTGGTCAAGTTATTCTGTTTCTTTAATGATATAAAAATTATGTTTATTTGATTTTGACATAATTATTACAAAAAATCAATTGCCATTCTGAATTATATTTTACATAACTCTTAAATTTAAAATTAAAAATAGAATTTTTAATGTATCTCACTCATAATGTAGATAAGGCTTAAAAAAGTGTTCTTAGAAAAGTTTTTTTGGAATCAAAAATGACATTTCTTTTGTCCTAATCAGTTTTCTGTTTAACCAAGCATATGTAGAAATTACAGATTTATTTCAGCCTAGCGAAACATTTTAATTAGGCAAATGGTATCTTCATATATGGTTATCAGCTGATATTTTCTACTTATAATTTATTCCAAGTGTTTCATGTGTAATCTTCCTGGATGCTGTATGATGAAGCTTTGTAATTTTTGGAGATAATGATACTATACTAAGTTACTGCTTAAGAGGTATGAAGATAATTTAAAAATCTTGCCTTTCTTTTAGCCTCCTGTGTCAAAGGTGCAGCGAAAGAACACAGACCTCATGAGATGATGATGATGAAAGCAAGACATAAAAAATAATAAAATGCCACGAATTGCATTCCTAAATCTCTCCTACTGTCAAAATCTAAGAGATTAGGTAGAAAAATACTGTTATTTACTCAATTTCCTTCTCAGGAAAAAAGATCTATATCATATGGTTTGAGTTTGTTTTACACTGTTTTGAATCTTCCTTCATGCCCATTATATCAAAGGTTATGATGAAAATGAAATGTTTGTGTTTTGTTTTTATTTCCCTTAGGATAGAAAAATATATATTTGTGTGTCCTGTGCATTTCCACAGTAGCATTAAATTATTTTCACAGCAAACCTCTCTTTCAAGCATAGAAAGGAACAGATGACTGAACACAACAAAAACCTTCCAGTAAGAGAAGCCATTTGGAATTTTGAGGGCCCAAAGTGTTTCTTGCCCAATGGACTTATCTTTTATTGAGGACAGTCATAAATAACTTTAAAATATTCCAGTGTGATAGGATGGAGCTGCAGATTAGGTCATCGTGGAATTATAGTTCCCTTGCTTAATGATTTTACTAAATTGCCTGGCAATCCAACAAAGAGAAGGAGCACAACGTGGTGAATGCAGGCTAATTAAACCAATAATTGCTTCTTCTTGCGTTCCCAGATAATTTGCCCCTGATAATTTTAAATGAAGTTCTGAAGCTGACTTCTTGAATGAAACGCTGTGCTAGTTAAAGCTCTGCTAACTCTCCGTGTGTGCACAGAAATTGCCCTACTTCTCAAGGTGCCTGGCACTGCTCAGGCAAGGATAGCCAGGGAAAACAGAGAGTACAGGAATAGCTGGCCTGTATGTCTGGTAACGGGGCCCTGAACTCCTGGGTTTTCCCTCTTTGCAGTATTGTGACTAGATCATCTGATTTCCCAGAGCAATTCCGAAATTAAAGTCTTTGATGTTTTTTTTTCAAGACTTAGGAAAAGATGCAAACTTCTGTGTATCTCAGAAACGCTCGTGTAAATCTAGAGTAACTCCGTCGAGACATAGGAGGCCTTTTTTTAGTTATATCTGTGTCAAATGCTAGTGTATGACTGTTGACTGGCAGCTATGTTTAGAAATTGGGAAATATTTCACAAAGTCCCCAAGACTTTCAAGGTGATCTTCAAAGAGTTATAACGAATAATTTTGAAACTTTTAATGTTAAACTTAGAGGAAGACTCTTAATCAGTTAACCAGGTAAAAGGACTTCTGCAGATGAATTGTAAGTACAAGCTCTGCTATGATATATATGCTCATTATGCTATCTCACATCCATGTTGTTAAACAATATGTGTTTTATGTCACTTAGAGTCTTACAGAACATCCTTTCTAACATGAGTTACAATTTTACAAAACCATAGAAGTGAAGGATCTATTTCTTTATTCAGAACAATTTGATTCTAAAAAAATCTTGGGTAAATGTTTCTTTCCTCCATTGGTGCTTTAGGATTTTTACTAAAATATTTAACTAATGTGTTTAATTTTTTTTTTTCTGAAATATCTTTTTCTTTTTTTTTTTTCAATGCATTTTTCTTTTTTCTTTAGAATTCTAAATTAACCTTTCATTATATGGGTGGAAAGACATAAAACACTGTTATAAAACATTTGCTCAACTATTATCATCTGGACAGTCAAAGTTAGGCAAAGTATCTTACTGTGAATTGATTATATTTCAGTGTAAGAGGATTGTGTGACATAGTAGATTAAGCTGAGAAGTGCAATGTGTGTTTTTGGATGTATGATTACATTTTAAGCATTACCCAAAATTATTTCTTTAGGGAACTAAACCAACAAAATACAAACATATTCATGATTATTTTCTAGCCCTGAGAATCTGTTTAAAACCATGGTTTCTGGAACTATGAATAGAGAGAGAATTATCCATCATTACTGGTATCTAGCATATCACAGAATGCACATATGATTGTGCATGTGAAATCTGCTGTAATAGCCTAAAATAAAAGTCAGGGTCTGCTAGATCTCATGAGCTGAAATTTCCATTGGTATTCACAAAAGAGCAGAAGTCAAATCTGGCAGCAGATCATGCCAATAGTCACTTTCCCATTAATTCTTACAGTAAATATTCATGACTGAAATCTATAACTATACAGTTCACAAGCTCACTCCCAGAATTTTTAGTCTTGTAAACTGATAAGTATACACTCAGGAATTGTGAAACTGCATCTTTTTGTTGGCTTTTTAGCTAGAAACAGGTTCAATATATCTTAGTTGGCAGCAACTGGGCAATGAAAGCAATATTGGTAGTGAGGGTTTTATTTTTGTTTGCTCTGTGTCTTGTTAAGCTTTACTGATATAAAACCATCTGTTTAAAAAGCTGTAAAAAACAGACTGCCAACACATAAAAGCTAAACACAACAAAATAGTCTTAATATCCACTGGCTGGTAGCTCAATACAATGTTAAAATTACTGAAGATGGTGGCATGGATGGATAGGAAGACAATAAGTTTTATGTAGGGATAAAAGTTGGTTTCCAAATAAAAGACTTCACTATTTATACTGGTGATATTTCTTCTTTTTAGTGAATATTTTTTTTACTCTGATATTATACTCTTATATTACATTTTCTGGAAATAGTTTAAATATTACATAGAAATAGTTTAAATATTACATAGAAATATGGGGTTTAGCTTTGTTGGACTATACAAGACCAAATGTAATGCAAGCAAGAACCAAACTGATAATACAAGCATTGTAAGGAGTACATATAAGTGCAATAATATCAACCATACCAGGACAATGAAATATCTCAAGGATTGTAGGGTGAACCATCATTTGATTGACCATTAACACTACCTCAGAAACAAGCTGAAAATTTTTCTCTCATCAATTTCACATTAAAAATATTTTTCAATATCTTTATGGCCAATAATATTGGCAAAATTAATGAGGGACTCTGAAGATATACGCCTGACTTTTTGTGAGTTCTTTATTTAAATCTCATTGTAAATTGAAAAATTATTGGTACTGGCTGGTAAATTTTTTCATATGACATAGATCTGTTTCAAAAAAATCATAGACAAGAAAGTGCTCTACTCTATTAAGATCTTAATACAAATTCATTCTAGTCATGCAACAATTATATAGGTCTAATATACAAAAATTAAAATTTCTCCTATGAATATTCTAAATATATTAAAGAAATTTTTTCCATGAGAAGATGGTTTACTAATCTACTGAATTTTTCATAGTGATTGCTAAGTCACAAAATAACCCATAAGCAATAAAGTTTCCAAAATTAACAAAGTACTAATTAAGATTCAGCCCTCTTCACTTGGAGCTCACCAACATGTAATAAGTAATTTTTTTGAGACTAGGGTAAAATATACATTTGGATTTTTCCTAAATACTATGATATATTATTTTGCATAAGATATTATCTGTTAGGAAATATGATGACTATAATTAAAATACCAAGAATACTTGTGTACAAAGATGTGTCAGAAAATATAGATACCCTTTATCAATAAAATCAATAATTGATCAATAATGATGGAATGTTAAATATGATCTCCCCAGTTCCATTGTTGTTATTTAAAAGAGGACGATATACCAATAGAGAGAGGAAACAAGAAAAACATTAAAATAAAATAAGGGAAATCATGATACAAATAATTGTCAGAAATTGCAGAGAAATAATTTTCACATTATGAGCTTATGAGGTGGGAAATTTTAATTTTGATAGATTCTGATGATTAAAAGATTTTAAAATTAAGCAAAGATACCAAATAAGAGACACATTTCCAATGCAGGAAGAATTTAACAGCAAAAATAATGTCTAAGTGCTGGTAAGAAATAAAAATATGCCTGAGCACAGCTTTGAGATATAATTATTAGAGTATTGTAACTACTGGTGGCAATACATCATGAACAACAGAGATTTTCAGATAAAAAGAGCTACATGAATGTTTCAGTCTGTAAAATATGTTTTGTACTAAAAAGATCAATCTATTTCATTTTTTTCTGAGAGAAAATGAACTGACTTGGCAGCCTATAACTACCTTTCTCAGATTTCTGAGAGTAGCTTTCCTAAAATTCAAATAGAAAAGACAGAATGAGACCTGGAGTCTCACTAAAATATAGTGACAAAAGTTGATATTATTAAGCAATAAGCCTTTGTATTATCTTATAGGTAACAGGATTTAGAGATTTGTATGATTCTTTACGTGTACTAACCTCAATCTTGTGTTTGATTTTAAATTGAAACTCTATTGATTGTAAATACATTTTTTAAAATATTTCATATGAGATTTAATACCATTAAAATAAGGCTGAGTGGAGTTTTATTCATTCCATTTACTTGGTATCTTCTTTAAAAAAAATATACACTTAAAATCAGTGAATATACACACACTTGCTTTCCAGCCAGGCTTTAATATTTACTTGTATTCATTTTTAATGGCTGAGTAGCAGATGGTAAGACTTAAAGCACCAATCCCCTGGGGTTTAAAATAGGCAAAGATATGAGAAGAAATCAAAGAGAAAAGAGCAAAACAGATGTTGTGAAGCTGCTGCTGATGGTGAGACATGGAAGGATAAGCAGATGCCTTCCAACTCCACCAATCAGTTCTGCAAAGGTGTTGGCCACTTGTGAGAGATTAGAAGATGGTGTTTTTTTTCTCTGAACATGGATGAAATATTTTTCTAGGCTTTGAATGTAAATTGAAAGGAAAGTGGCTCACTGGCCCTTTTTTCATTCCATATTGAAATTACATTTGAAAGATTCCCACCTATAGTTCCAAATATATTTTATATCTACAAACACGCCTTCTTGCAGGCTTCTTTGGAAATTGTTTCTTCTCAAAACTGAGAAGTTTTTGGACTTTTAGGAGAATTTTTAACAGACCATGACTGATAATTAGCACATAAGAAATAATTATGACAGTTTTAGAGTACTAGATGAGGATATTTGATATGCAGCACAGATTAATGCATTGGCTCCTATGAATTCATACTTAGAGTAAGAATGTATTGTTAGTTTTGAGCAGTTGCTTGTTTACATCAGTGACATGTTTGGTGGTGTTTAAGCCAAATCTCGAATTTATTTGAAGAATTTATTGTACTAAATTAAACCAAAACATCAATGGACTTTCCAGTGAGGGCACAATTTCAGTTTTGCAGTTCTAGGAAGGCAAATGACATCTTCCACCTAATAAGAAGGTGACATCATCATATAAAAGAGTTGTCAATTTTTCGTATTTCTGATGAAACTGATAAAAAACCACTTATCATTTAGGCTTTGCAATATTCACAGGTAAATTCCAGGAGTTCCAGGAGGAACTCTTCTGATTCCAGTCTTTTCTAGGAGTTGCCTTGTTGCCTTTCAAACTAATGCTACATATATATACTTAGATGGTTGGCAGTTTTGGAAAGTCTTCCTTGAGAAATATTGAATTGGCAAGGATGGTGATTATTTTGCAGTAGTAATCATCATTTTAGTGGGACTATTTTTCTCAAAGTCTTAAATTGTGCTTTGTTCTTCAAAGCATTCAATTTTCATCTTTCCATTGCTTGTTATAAAATAGACTTTCTGTGTGGTCTGTTGCAGTTCATGTGATTTTAAGGTGAATATACTTTAAAATAACTAAACCACTGATAATGCTTTTCAGCCAAGTGCTTTGCACAGCTATTGGTAGAAAGTTAGAAGTATCAGCAGGCTAAGGTGAATGTAATCACCACTGCTTATGACTTGTTAATTTTTTTTAATCCATTATGTATTCTGAATAAATTCTGATCAACCTACACTTTTCTTGCAACTTCCATTCATATGTATCTTTCCTAACTGCTGAAGAACTGCAATCTGTTCTGTGCAGCTCATAGATTAGTGAACTTTCCTCAATAATGTATTTTTGCTAGGAAAGCTTTAGGTCAGAGCTGAGCTGAACATGGCCCATTGAGTTATATCCCTTCTGGACTCTTTAAATGTTAAATTTAGGACACATTCTAAAGCGATGTCATTCAGTCATACACTTTGCATCGAGAACAAAACTATAATAATATTTTTATAACTTCTCTGAACTGCTATTGAACGTAAATTCTGGCTTCTGGCCTTTCCTGCTCCACGTTTCTGCAGTTAAAGCAACTTCTGCAGCAGTATTTGCATTTTTCAAATCCATTAGCTTCAAGGATCTAGTGTCACTTCACTTTGTACTCAACAAAGAGACATTAAAGCTAAACAGCTGACACTTTGAGAAACATTATCACCCTGCTATAATTATTAATTTACAATTATCTCTGCCAATGTTACAAAACAAAAGGTACATCAGAGACACTCTTAGGCAGCTCCACTTTTTTGGAGGAGGAGCAATTATCTTTGCAATTTACCTGCTGGATGATTGTTCAGATTTCTTTGCCCTACATGACTTCAGTCTAAAATTGTTCTGGTGATGGTTATTAAGTCAATAAAAAATCCATAGATGGCAGCTTTTCTTTAAAGTTTTTGAACTTTGAGGTAACATCAAAAGTATTGTCTCTTACAATGCATCTTAATATAAAGAAAAACCAACTGCAAAAAAACTCCCTGAAAATCCAGCGAAACATGGTAAACCAACCAAATAAAACAAAAAAAAAAAAAAAGGAAAGATGACAATGGATTGCCATAGTTCTATTGGATAGGGGCTAGATCCTAATGTTAGCAATAGTTTCCTCCAAAGTGAGTGTGTATGCATTGCCATGGGAGTGGTGACAGCAAAATAGGAACAAAATTCTCCAAAGCACAGTAAATGGAAACAATCATATATTTTAGGGGTTGCTTTTCATGAATATGTGGATGTTTCTATGAAGATGGGGCATTGGATACCTGAACATAGATTCAGAAAAATCTAAAATGGAACTGTAGTATTTGTCCTCCAACAAATAGCAACACAGTTGTTGCCATTCGTCTATCAATAGACCTTCTAGTTGATTTTTCTCTTCTTACTTAATTCTTCATCCTCTGAATTGAGAATTTTATGCAGCATGGGTTTGCTTAGGTCTAACATATATTACCCTGGAGGTGTCTCTTTCATTTTATTGATGGTGGGACTCTTTCAGTAGCAAAAGAATTTTTTTATCAGTTGTTTGATTAAACCTGGAAACAATTTACACAAATATTTTCCATTCTGATGATTTCTGGAAAGCAGTTTTCAATCCTTATCCACTTGATTACAGTGACTCTGCTTTTGCCATAGAAGTTGTCTGACACCACATACATTTTTTTCCCTCCACAGTAAATTTTCAAAATCTCTCATGCCTCTTCATTCAATATTATCAGTCTTTTTTATGTGTTTGTTGTTAACATAAAATTTTTGCTTGCTAATCATGCAATGGTTGCTGTACAAGCAGAGGAACTTTTATATAATGTTACAAGAGTTCTGTATTGTTGCCTCAGGGTATAGGGCAGCAGAGGAAAGGATTACCCAGAAGAATTGTGGTCTAACTCTCCTTGAAGATTTTGATGACTTGGATGGTCAAAGCCAACTGAACTGCTGTTGATCAGAGCACAGGTTAATATTTCCAATCCATGTTTCTGTATTCAACAAATTATATAAATCTAGCTTGGAAATTTCTGTCAGGAATCTTGATAAAGTTGTATATTTTAGAAATAAAAATGTTTATTGATTTTCAGAACATGAAAGCTTTTTAAATTTTAGATTCATGAGTCCAAAATTAAATACCATTCATCTGCCAACTTTTACTACTATAGAATAAAAAAAAAAAAAACAACTAAAAAAAAACCAAAACAAAACCAAAACCAAAATAAAACAAAAAACCAAAAAACCCCACCAAAACCCCAAAACAAATCTTTTTTATTTCTGAAAGAAACTGGTCTTCTAAGATTCTGACAGCTAAATTCTTTTTTTAGCCATTTCTAAAAGAGTAAAATCTTGTGCCAAAAGTATTATATTCTCTGAGGAAAGACATGGATATACTTAGCTTTGTATTTGTTATATAACAAAAAAAAGTGAAGTAGAAAATAGGTCCAGGGTGGTTCTTTCATTATTTACAGTTTTTACAACTTGTGCAACTGATGCTTATATAGCCAGTTATTTTTTAAAACTTTGTGTGTCATGTTTGGGGAGAATTGAAAGTAATATAGAAAGTAATAAGATGTGATTACATCTTCCCTTAGCCAAACTCCTCCAGGAAAAAAAGCTTCTGAACATTTATGTATCCCCACCTCCCCCACTCCTTTTTTTTTTTTTTTTTCCTGGTATCAGTATGAAAACTAATGTGCCATCATTAGATATTTTGAGGGCAAAATGCTGATTCTGTTTTGACTTTATGGACATGAAAAGTTGGGTGATTCACCATCTACTAATACACATTCATGCTCAGCAAAATTTTACAAGTGTATCTTTCTGAAATTTATTCAAATTATTTTCCACCTTTCTGATCCATTTTTCTCTCCAAATGGCCAATTTTAATTTATTTTTTATTAACATTGAGCAGTATATGCATCCTTTATAACTAATCCTCTTCTGGTTTGCAGAAGCTGAGGCTGTAAATCTGACACTTGCTCATAGTTGCTGCGTCAACTCTTAAAATAATTTCATGAATAGATTTAATCAGTTGAATGTAGTGCAAAGAGGGAAAAATTCATGATGATTT
The DNA here is from genome assembly GCA_003676055.1 of Chloebia gouldiae. NCBI lineage: Eukaryota > Metazoa > Chordata > Aves > Passeriformes > Passeridae > Chloebia > Chloebia gouldiae. Next base: position 2,084,851 of record QUSF01000048.1, on the reverse strand, counting down.
ATAGTTAGCAGGAAAAGAACATAATCCATACAGAGAATAAGAAAAAGAATCCAGATTAAAGAGACCTATGAGGGATAGCAATTTGCTGATGTCTTGTGCTGTAATTTTGTATATGAGCGCAGAGAAAACAAGAGAACAATAATTATTTTCCCTCATGCTGTTGTGAAAGACATCAACACTATTTGGCTGAGGCTCTGTTATGAAGTTAAAGTTTTATTTCTAAAACAAGAAGGAAAGGTGGGGAAAGCCAAGTGAGATGAATCCTAGAACAGATTCCCTTGCCATGCATGATTTCCTGTGGAGCCTTAGGCACAGTTGAGTAAAGTTCTGGCAGCCTGAGTTGAGATTTCTGAGAAGAGAATTATGAGGTAAAACTGAAGCTTTAATGGAGACCATACTTAATCTTCATATTGTCTGAAGAGATTTTATTTTGACAGAATCATTCAATCCAGAAGCATGTTTTCCCCCATAGCTGAGGACAAGGATAGAAGTATACTTGGATTCTCCCTCTTCTTAATTTCCTAGTTTAGATGTGAACTTTTGTTGACTTTACTTCACTTTTCTCCCCCTTTTTGGGCAAAAATAGAGATGCTTTCACTGCAAGGTCATTTCTCTAGAGGCCCCCAACATCACACTGCTTTTTTATTTCCTGCTTGATCCCGTCACAGGGAAAGGTTCCCCCAAAAAAATACCTTTTCTTTCTTAAAAATTGTTCTTTTGAAATAGCTAAATTTTAACACAGTAGTAATAATTGCATTTTGATGGTTTTTAGAATGGTGAATATTGACAATTGCTCATGAATTGGATGTAGCACATCTTATTAAAAACTTTATTGCAGAAACTTCTCTAGGATATTCTTCATACCTTACACTGAGGTACATAACTATTTCTCCTTTCTGAAACTGATATAGTTTTGCATATATCTAATATATGACTCCATTAATATCCTGTTGTGATTTTGTTCCCCATTTTATGTATTTCAATCAGTTGAAGTGGGACACTGGGGCATGGTATGGAGGCTGTGGGTCTGACCAGGATGTGTGTGCACCTTTTCTGTTTCTGCTGTGAATATTCAAACTATATCAAACTTTAGCAACCCACCAATCTCTGAATTTGCTAATACCTAACACAAGAGCAAAGAAACCTCTTTTCAGGACTCAGAACAACCCAGTGACAGACACTGAAACACTGCCTGCACTTCAAGAAATCACCAACTGGTTTAGTTCTGTCATTCCTTTTCTACTACCTTCAACACAGCTACAAAAGTTGGAATAGTTTCTTAAGATTTACTTTAGGAAATAAGTTCATAACTTAAAAAAAAAATTATGATTGGCACGCACTTACTCTTTGCAAACTTTATTATTTTGCAATTTTTATTACTCCTGGTACTCTGCAAAAGTTGTAAACTTCTATACCATCTATTATCCTTCAGTATTCAATTCTACATAGTTAAATCAGTAGTATTGTGTAAACATAATACAGTCTGCCATCAAATTTTAAAATCTATTGATCTCCTAAAGATTAATTTTTAGTCCCACCTAGTTAGGAAACAACATCATAAATATAAACTCAATTTATTGGCAAATAGATGATTTTTATATAAGGTGGAGAAACAGAAATCTGATTATTTGTGTAATTATAGAACTAATTCTTATGTATTAACTTGCTTCTGCTTTATGAAAGAAATCAGTTTAAGATTATTCACTTAATCAGTCATCATTCAGTCTCACTTTTTAAGAAATTGCAGTGTACTATATTTCCAGTCCCACTTTGAATGTTTATATTATTGTAAATTGCAAAGAGAAATTTTATATATATGCCACCAAGTATGGAGACCTTTCTTGCTTTTTTTAACAATAAAAAGTTGTTGTAGGTTTTATAGGCAAGAACTCTGTTTATGAGGTTTATAGCTTCTACAGGAAAAAAAAAAGTAATTTGCTGATTTATATTATCCATGGTGGTTGCCTATACAAGAGTTAAATAAATATCTCTGCCCTTTTATTTAGAATGTAAAAGTCCAAGCTAAGACTTAATCTATTTAGTTGATAAATAAATAACTGAAATGCCAGTCACAAGTTCTGGGAAAAAAAATTATTACACAAGATTGCTAACTTTTTAAATTTTTTTTTCCCTGAGTTCCTCCAAATCCATGGTAACATTAGGGAAAATAAAAAATTCCCATTTCTGGGGCCTTTCAGTGCTTGCTTTTCTTCTGCACTGGGATATAAGTGGGAAACTTTAGCAGGAGGAAAATTTTTAAAAAATTAAAATAAAAGGAAAAGGTCCAACCTTTCACAATGCTGTAGATTGATGGCACATCTTTTGAAGGAAGCTGGGAAATTACTTCTGGTACTGTATGGAAATAGTATTAAAAAAGGGAAAGATGGCCTAAGGTTCTAAGAAAGCCCTTTATTATGCCAGAGACAAACACAACAAGGATTATGGCTGGAAGATGATACAAAAAAAAAAAAACAAACAAAGGAAGAGGGAAATGCAGAAGCAGTCTGACATCTCAGAGGACTCTCTTTGCACCTATGTGAAGGAATGTGACCTACTGATCAGAGATGGACTTTGGAGATTAAGTGGAAAAAACTGCCTGAAAACAGGGAAGTAGTTTTTTTATAGGATCTAAGGGTTCCTAACACAAAGATGGGAAAATTAAATACTATTTTGTGAATGTTAATTTAAAATTTGAGGGAAATATAACCTCACTTCTCATTTTTATTCAAAAGTATATAAAATTCTGAAAAAAAAAATTTGAATAAAATATGAGATATTTATGCCAGTACACATGAGCAAGAATTTAAAGGATGTCAGATCCATCATCCTTTCAGACATAATAATGTTGTCTAATTGGAGGAAATCTGGAGAACAAAACTGATCAGAACTCCATTTAACATGGCTGTTATGTTAACTCCAGTTAACATAACATAAATCAATTAATTCAGGGCTATTTTCTATAAAGATAATATTGGAAAGAGGGTTAGTAGAGGAGTATGGAGTACTCTTAAAAGTAGATATCGCTTAGTAAAGGATAGTTACCTTCAGAGCAACTGTTCACACCAGGAGAGTAGTGCCATCCTGCTATCAACCATGAATCAGGGGAAAACATTTCAGGTGGAAAGCTAGACTTTAAAAAGAAGAAAACCCAAAACCAAACCCACAATGTAATTTAAAAAGAAACACAGAAAAAAAAAAAAAACCCTCCCAACTCTCCACTGTCATGGGCAGTGAAACTTGGAGAGTTTGGTGGAGCCTTGATTTTAATGCAGCTGCTATTAGGAATGACACAGACACAGGAGAGTCTCCCTTTGGACAGAAGATGCAAGGTATTCTGGAGTCCTCTGTAGTTCTGATAAAGGAGAAAAAGCATAAAAAAGCATGGGCTATTCAACCTTACCAAGAAAAGGGTTGTGTGTCTGTGAGTGTTTTCCAACCTAATTGATCCTGTATGATTTTGTGAGAAAAAAAAAAAAAAAAAAACAACAAAACTACTGAATTATTCCAAAGTAATAATGTTAAAAAAATAATAGTTTTCGGGAAATCCTTTGTTTCATCTGACCTTTCAACTCATAGCCTCATAATGCCAATATCACCCTTATCTTCTAAAGAGAAAAAAACTGAGAAGGTAAAAGGTGAAGCTGTGGTTTAAAGGGAGAAGAAATTCAGCGACTTATCCTTTTCATTAAATTTCTTTCTTACTTCATCCTTTACAATGACAATAAAACAATTTTTTATTCAGTTGTACCAAGTAGAGTTTTCCAAATTTAATGATCCTATTAGCTCTCAGATGAAATTCACAATGTATTCCTCATTATTAGTTTGCCAAAGTAAATGGAAATAGTACTTTAAAATTTAATGCTGGGTATGTTTAATGATCTGCACCATTCTTACATACTGGTTAATTCTGAAATAGTAGCATGTATAACATATAAAATATTTAGAAGGTAAGCCACTAGCATTAACAACAACAACAAAAATTCAATAAATCAGAATCTTTGATTTAATAACTAGCAGCTTTGTTTAATTACATTTGGGTTGGGTGTACTGGGCTGGGAATGCAATTATGTGTCTCAGTGAAGCATTAGTAGGTCAGAATAAAAGGCCTCTTCTTTTTTGTATCATTTTCTTAAATAATAAATATTCTTAATTTCTTAAATTTTCCTTAAATAATAAATATTCTTATTTTCTTAAATAATGAGAAAATATTTTACCATTGTCTGTTGTAGTTGGCTTATCCTGGAAAAGAACCTCACCACCATGTGAATGTTGTGGAAGAAGAATCAAAAGGCCATGGACACATATTTCTTCACAGGGATTCCTGAACGTGGTCTGGATTGTTTGATGGATTTAGTAATATTTGCCATTTTTTTACATACCATAGAGCATTTTATCAGTTATTCTTTATATAGTATAATTAAAAATAATTGTCTCTACACATTTAGCAGATGAGGCTCTAGAGAGAATCCAAGATTCGTGTGTTGATTGCTTGGAGAAGTCAAACAAAACAGAACGAGTAGGTCAGTAAAGGCTTTTACTGAGCACTGACAGACCTCAGATGCTCAAAACAGATGCTCCAGGTAGGAAAATATATCATCCATTGGAATATCAGCCATTTTTTTTCTCATTACTGGCCAGTGAGAAGAAATTCAGTTTTCCATGCCCCAAAGAGGTAAAACAGAATCACTCTGCTGATGCTGGACACCACAGAGATGAAGCCCTGTTTACTTATTGTTCAAGGGCTTCATTTAATCTTCTTTTTCAAAAGCTATCTGATTGAATTGCATAAATTATTGGTTATTTGCTGAATTTAGAAGTCTTGTAATGCAGATTTAAAGGTTTTAAAGTTATCATAACACTTGTATGTTATACACGTGAAGATTTGCTTATGTCTTGGTACAGACAAGGATTAATAAAGTTGATTATTGGTAATATTCATATGACAGATTTTTCATTGGATTGTCAATGGGAGGTGATAAATGCCTACTTTAAATACATGTAAATTAAGCTTGCTTTAATTAAACTTTATATACTTTAAACAAAATCAGATTAAAGTAACTCTGAAAGCAGACACTTGATATGTCTTAGCTTTGTTTGAAACTTCTACAATTGCCTTAAAATAGTTGTGGATTCTTTGCTAGGGAGGGAGAATTTATTTAATGAACAATTTTTTAATGGTTTAGTAAACCATAAATGGATGGCTGTGAAGGCAAAAAACAAATTACCTTCTTCCATTGTGCATGTTAAAAGCCAATTTAAGGAAGTGTCAAGAAATTGATGTATTGTCTTCTGTGCTGAAAATTTTGCAGTTATTTAAGTGAAAATGATTTGTTTTTGGGTGTCTTTACGTTTGGGATGGTGCAGCTATTTTGATTTCTAGCCAAATGTGTTGAATTGTAATTATGCTCTGTCTGACTACAGAAAATGTGCTTTGAATATCCTGTATTTACTGTGACATCCAAGTAAGAAAAGGAACTGTCTCATATTTCTCTTTGAAGTAATTTCATGGAAAATATGATGGCTCTCTCACAAATTAAAAGATACTCTGCTAGCTGGAACTGTGTATGGCAAATTGATGTAAAAGTGACTGATATATATTGGTAATGCATATTTTTACACATTCATGGCAATGTGACCTAAAATATATAGTATTTTGGCTGTTTCCTGATGCCAGCAATTGTGAGTGGGTAATGTAGAGGAGGAGAAACAAGTCAGAATCATATGAATCAGTAGAATTGGCAGAAAATATATATGTGTTATTGTTATTATTGTTATTATTATTATTGTTGTTGCTGTTGTTGTTGTTGTTATTATTACTATTTGTGGACAATGGACAATTTTTAAATGTTTATAATTTTTTAATCTAGAAATTCAATATAATTTGGGCTAGGATTATAGCTTTATTACCTTCAACATTTAGACACATACCTTCATGAGTTTGATATGGCTTGAAATAGAATTAATAAAAATAATACTACCAATAAATACTAGCAGGAAGTACCAACCTAAAATTGGTGGTTTCTGATTCTAGAAATGTACAAAATAGACAATTCCTAGCATTAACATCAATACTTTGCTAATGCATTATTTCCCTTGTTTCTTCTCCACATCCCCATTTAGGGAAAAATATGGCCATTGGTCTAGCTAGGTGTTTCAACCCAAAAATATTTCTTGTTTTACAGTATGATCTTCTCATAAACTCAATTTAAGCTTATTAACCATGAAATTAAAGACCCCAGCATCCCAATATAAGTAGGCATTTTGTCTTTCTAAGCTATTTTAATTTTACACATATTTTATCCTGCTTACAGAATCACTGCATCTTGTCAGAAAGCTCTGGTCTATCAGTATGCAGCAGGACAAGAAGGAAAGATGAATACAGCTCAGAAATATTTGATTAAATTATCTTCAGTAGAAAATACTGTCTTGTTAAGTTCCCACAGGAAAACTTTTTTTTCAATTAGTTTTGATTAAATTCTGTGATGAGAGTTTTTCAGGTTAGGATGGAATAGTTTGTGGAAACCAAAAAAAGAAATTTAATTCAGAAGAAATCAAAGCCTTTGGGTTAAATACCTGTCTAAGCTTCCAGAAATCCAATTTCATGTATCTGAAGTAAACTGGCAAAAAAAAAAAAATCTAACAGGATGAACAGGTGCATTAATATCTGAGCTGTTGTTTATCCTGATCTCTCAAGGCTCTAGTGCAGAAAGAAAAACAGTCAACTCTTTTGCATTGATGAAGAGGCAAGAGATAGAATATAATATTGCTTAAGAAAAGATTCAGAAATACTTTATGTATGAGAAATTGTAGCTGTTATCACAAACACTTATTCACCACTAAAGGTTTTGTTTGTGCCTGGTAAATTGTGTTTTATATGTGATAAAAAATAAAAATCTATTTTCAGATTAAAGAGAACACAGAATCACTATTTCTATAAGCTGGTTTTTTATATTTCTTCACAATTTTAATTTATATTGTCTCCATAATGTTTTAAGATACATTTTTCACAAATATAATATGATGATAATAAAATTATACAGTGACCTAGTTGTGCTGAACTTATTATAGCAAATTTAATAATCACTTTTTATAAACAATGCTATGCATATTTTGCATATTTATGCATAATATGTCAACAGACTTTGATCAGAATCACAAAGATGCAGTGACATAAAAATGCATGGTAATGCAATAGAAAAAAAATACTTAAAATGTAAAATCATTATTTTGGCACAAGGTTATTGTTTTAGGAGGTCAACTATACCAATTCAGTTTGCTACTTTTGTTTGGCAAAGCAAAAGTGTTGTTGTTTGTTTTGTTTGACACTTTATTTGCAGAAAAGTTTTCAGATTCAGGAATTAAGGATTGTTTTTAATTTGTTTTGTTTAGTTTATGCAATAGATTTTTTTTGGATCTGTGGTCCTTTGATATGAAGGGCATTCACTTTATTTTTAAATGTAAAAGGAAGTAAATCCCTAAGGTAGGACTTTTCATACTTAATATTGGTATTTTGCATGTTATTATTATTTCAGCTGTGCACACATTATTCCAGATATTGGCCTAAAATAACACAGAGTTCTTTGCCTTCTTCCTAAAAAATATGAACCTTAGTGATTTGTTTGTCCACATTGTAAGGCCTTTTGAAGTCCTTGGAACATGCCACCTGCATAAAGATGTGTTTGGTTGCAGTTAAAGTCTTAGCATATAAATATGGACATCATCCAGTCTGTATTCATGCAAAAAATAATGTTATATTTACAAAAAATCAGTAGTGAAAGCAAAAATTCAGCTGGAGAATAAATTTTATTATAAGCTGAAAAGAGTAAAAACTGCAAATAATTTGCTGGAAGGTCAGCTGAAGCAGGTGTATCTGGCAGTGAGAAACAGATTTCCTGCTTTGGACATCATTACCTATATTGCAAAAACTCTTAAAGGATTCATGAGGACTTTATGCTTCATATTTTCATAAATATATCAACAATGTCTAAAGATCTCTATTGCCTTGACACTATTAAACTAGAGAGAAAAAAACGAAATTATTGGATAGTTTTTCTGCGCATTGATTTTTTTTTTTCCTACACCAATGTGCATTACTGTGAAAACATGTAAAGGTTTTTCCCATGGTTAACCTTGTAGAAAAGTATAAGAAACCCCTTAACATCCATTTCTTGTAAAAAAGATCGTTTGACCTCGAAATCTGTACACACATCCACAAATTTTGATTTGTGTGTTCAGCCAAGAACAGAGCAAAGGCCTGGGAAAATGAAAGGTTAATCCCTCATCTGAAGTGCAGAAGTGTTTCCTCATGCCTGCAGGTGGGAGATGAATATGCTAATGGAGCAAGCCTGACTCTGCAGTGGTTTGCAGGTGAAAATGTAACTTGTGATAATTAAAGGCTAATTATTTTTAGCTAGCAAGTGGAAACCAGGTGCTCTAAAGCGAAAGATTTTATTTTGTGCTGGTGAGACTTTTGGAGGGGGAAAATAATAAGGGACTAAAATTGTATTTCTTTTTCCTTGCCTTAGTAAGATGGAGGGCAGAAATTACATGGTTAGGTGTAACATGCAGTTTTCATAGGTTTTGGGAAGTTATTTTAATTTATTTTTTTTCACTGTTTTTCTTTAGAGATGGTCAGAGTTAGGCAGGGATCCTGGAAATGTTTTTGCTGTTTAGATGTTAGTAGTATTACCATCACAGGCAAAGTGTCTTGTTTCAGAGCCTGTTTTAAAAACTGCTCCTTCTGAGATGCTCACTAAAAAGAATCTCTTATAAAAGTTTCTTTCAAGTATTGCTTTCAAAGGTACCCCCAAGAGTGAGCACTCAGACAGATTAGAGAGTTAGAGCTTCCCACATATTTCCATCTTGCCTTTATGGTAGGATGTGTTAACTTGCCTAGTTTGTCTTCCCTTTGGGGCCCATGAATCCAAGGAAGTTCAGGCATTTACACCCACGTTCCTTTGCTAATTTTCAAGACAGAAAATTGTAAGGAGCCTCATGAAGATTTTTTTATGTTAGCTGAGGTGCCATATCACTTATCTGGGAAGTAAACAACCCAGCATCCCAAAGGAGTAAACCTTGGCATATCTACTCTTTCACCATTCACACACTGTAAATTCTACAGTAGCTTTACAATTTAAAAAGGAATCAATTTTCTGTTTAGACACTTATATGTAATTATTTACTGGTTGAGTCTACATATCATGATCATTCATCACTTTGAATAGTGGGTGATGAATCTATAAACTCACTTCCTTAATGAACTTGGTTTTTTGTAACAAACTGGGGTTGCATCACTCGGACCACCACAGGTGGAATCTACAATAAGCATGTCTTTGCCTTCACTAAATAGATCTGTACTTAGGCTGCAGGTTATTTATAGTACCTACATCATTTCTTGGGCAGGTTCTAGAGGTACTAAACCTTAAAGTACTTACCAGGTAAGTAGCTGATTTATTTTTAATATATAGACTTTTTATTTGTGGCTTTCTTTGGCTATCTTATCCTTTCTACCTGGTTTGTAGACATGTTCTGCTTATGCCAAATGTAACACAGACAGAAGAAAGACCAGTCATACTAGTATTTAATTTTTAAGCAATAGTTCAGACATTAGTATATTCCTGTGGGCTAGGAAGTGTGAGAATTTCCCCAGGTTAGAAAAATCAGCTTTGAACTGAAACGAATAAAATGACATCTTGATCTCATTTTTCATGTTAGCATATTAAAATCTATCAGCAACTGATTTGTATTTAAAAACCAGTCATCCTCAAATAAGTAATTTCTTTTAACTCTTCAGGTTAATATTTCTTTTGAAAGACTTTTGTGTATTTGATTGAGTGGAACTGCAGACTGTCCAGTTACCAGCTGGAGGTCTGAAGGGACCTCCTTCAGAGGTCAATTCAATTTCCAGCAAGTTTGTTGTCTTGTAATAATGGGGAGACCTTTTTGCAGCAATTGTCTAGGACAAACGTGGTCAGCAAAAGCCTGTGTGGGCACCTAGTCTTCTTAGTTTTGCTTTTAAAATGTCAAGAGAAATGATGTGTCCTTTTGAACTTTTTTGTTCTACTGCATCAGCATCTTTTGAACAAAAAATATTTCGCTAGTGATTTTTTTTTTATATTTGAATTAGTTGTAATTCTGATTTCCTTTAGGAGGTGATGGTATACTCTTATACCTGTACTTTGAGATGAAGGGAATTATATAATGAGTCTTTCATTTTTACAGATGAATATGTAAACCAAGTAGTAGAATCCAATATTGTATAATTACATTGATCACTAATTCTGATGTGGTTTTGTTCCTGTAAGTCACTCCGGAAGGATTTTGCAGAAAAGAGGATTAAAAATTATAGAAAAGCATAGAAAAGTAACAAGGATAGTTTATACACATTTACTTATTAAAGCATTGAAACAGGTCACATGGGCTCACAGGCTGCAAGGAGGACATCAATTACCTTCTTCATATTGTAAATGCCTTACTCTGTGTCTTAGTTTGAAAAGACAGGTGTCTGCTAAGGAAGGCAGGAGCTTCTCTTGAAATGGAAAATGTAAAGTCCCTCTGAATTATTATAATTTTAAAATTAATGGAGCTTTTAGGCAAAGATATAAGAGTAGGAATAACAGTTCTTTATTAGGAAAAATAAAAATGCAGCGATACAAAACAACACTGATGGAGTCAGAATATGACCTGACAGCCTGTGGGTCAGGGTGTTGGTAGCAGTCCAATTGAAATGGTGCTGCAGTGACAGCTGTGGTTCTGTAGGAGCAGGGATCCTGGAGAAGGGTGGAGTTTTCCTCTGAAGATCCAATGGTGGTGTAGATGGGCCTGGTCTTCCTCTGGGAATCCAGTGGGAAAAGGCTGCTGTGGTGTTTCAAATTTCTGATTATATCCAGGTAGGAATGCTTGGCTCCTCCCCCTGGGTGCAGCATCTCCCAGTGGGATGATGGAATTTTATCAGTCATGCAGTGACACTCAATGGGCCATTGACAGGAGAGATTTCCCAGAAGGAGGATTGATTGAGGATGAGAAAAAGCAAACTGCACAATTAATAGAAGGTAATTGCCCCACCTCTAACAGATGGCAATAGAATACACACCCCCAGCCACATCTTGCATTTGCAACCAAAGACAACTATAAAGTGCAATTTTTGTAATTACTACAGCAAATTATGAAGAAAGGCGTTTTGTGAAAAATAAGCACCATTCTTCAGCAGCTCAGGAACATTTAAGTTCTATCTTGTTCTAAAGATGTGTGTTATTGATTTGTTCCATCACCCTCTTTTTGGACCCCTTATCTCTGAAAACACTCATGAGAAAAAAAAAAAAAAGAATAGGTGTTTATTATTTCTTACTAGCATTCTGTTTAGTAAATAATTAGTCAATAGCTATTCATCCACAATTTCTCAAAGCTGCTTTATAGAACAAGACATGACTTGCTGCTGAATTCCCCAAAGCAAGAACTCTCCCACAATCCCTGAATTTGTGCTTAGTGCCTTTGCATCCACTGGACTAGGATAGACAAGGATGTCTACAAATTATTTTAGATTTGTTTATTTTCTTTAGAGCTTTTAAAGATGGGTGAATTTTCATCTTCTTATTTTGCTTTATCATAGTCTTACTGGGATTTCTGTTTCTGGATGATACCTTCTTGGCTTAGATAATCTTTGGCATTTAATTATATTTAGCTTTTTTTATTCTACAGCATCTCCCTCCTTCTCACCTCTCATTTCCTTGGAGATTACTCATCTTTGATATGTGCATGAAGAACAGGTAATGAAGAAAACTGAAAGAGTTAGAAATAATTTTAGGAAATATTTTTTTCTTCTGTAGTACAGTTAACAAAATTCATATATATTAGTGTAGCATAGTTAATGTTGTGAAATATAATTAATGGCAATATAGAAACTAATAAATAAATACCTTTTTCCATTTTATCAGCTAATATTCAGAAAATCATATGGGCAGAAATCTTTCCTCTACCTCTGATATGTATGGATGTCCTTGAATTTCACTGGTACTGAAAAACTATTTTATCACACCTCAGTAAGTTCCTTATGTCCTTGTTTTCCAACAGTGATAACTTAATTTTCTCAGTGAAGTGGTGGAAAATGCAACATTTCACAAAACAAATTGTAACAGAGAAATATAAAGCAATAGAGAGGATCTCTTCTTTGCCTTCTTTACAAAAATGCTTTTTTTATTATTGTTGTTAAAAAAAACCCAAACTACTCAAATTTGAAGGGATTTTTTTTGGTTTTGTTTGATATTTTTTATCCTCAGATAAGGATGGAAAGTGAGAAATAAGCTTCGGCAGTTTAGTAGGTATCTCACAGAGCTCTGTTGGACTGATTAAAACAGCAAGACAGGGCTAGAGAAAAGGAAGAGCTGTTCTGTAACAATAAGATTTTGTTATTCCTTGATTAAAGTTTGGTAAAACTTTTGAAATAATACCATTAGGCTGCCGGATCAGCAGCATTCTTGCAGCCTGTGTCATTTGTGTGGAGCATGTGTGTGAAGCAGCCAGGCATGAGGGTTTATCAGACTGAGAGGAAGATGCAGAACTTTTATGAGGAAATTATGTAGGGGCATGCAGGAGAAAGACGGAGACCTTGCTCATAAGGAAGAGAGGGAGGAAGGAGGGAAGGGCAGGAGGGAGGGGAAAAAAAAACCCTCAGCTTTTTCAGTGGTGGATCTGTTTTGGAGATAGATGGCACTGGCTCTGCTCAACATGGGGGTGTCTCCTGGTCCCTTCTTTCAGAGGTCACCCCTACAGTTGTCTCCCTGTAGTAAAACCTTGTCAGGTAAATCAGATACCATAGATAATAAGCATGAAAAAAAAAAACCAAAACAACAAAAAAAAAAACCAAACAAACAGCTTCTTTGAAAGATTCATTTTTTGTGTTTATGAGGTGTATCAAATAGATGTCAAGTTGCAAGGGACAAGCTTTGCACCATGCAGTGGTATTATATGGCTGACTTGGCTGGTGTGCTGCAATGGGATACTCATTTACATGGCTGATCAGGTACCCTGAGGAAAAGCTGTCTAGTCCATGCAGTATAAAACTGCAGTCACCTCAGGGTGACTTTATTAATAAGAACACAGAATAAAGACAAATAAAACGTCTCAAGCATGTGTATCCTTACAGTGAATGGAAAATTTAGTGTATATAAAAGACTGGATAGTGAGGGGCTGTTTCAGACTAGCCCACAAATCCTTGAATGATCCTTCATTAGAAAATTTTCTCAGAATAATAACATTTGCATCAATAAAATTACTTTATTTAGAACACAGAAGTAAAAAAAAAAATAGTCTGAATTGGTTTTGCTTTTAATCTGGAAAACTTTAGCCACAACCAAAGGAACTTTTCTGTATGTCCATGAATATAAAACAGGGGTGAGTGGTTTTTAATGCATGTTTTAGTAATGCTGTTATCTTTTTGTTTTTCAATAATGTAATGCAATGATTTCTGATTTGTCTTCTATCTGTCCGTGACCACCTGTCTGTGGGAGAACATTTTCCTCCTTCCATGGCAAGGCAGCAGCATAAATTAGAGACTCAAACCTAAGCAGAGCTCAACCACTGCACTATAAACCCACAGAGCTGTGCACAAGCTGATGGGTGAGAGGAAGAACATAATGTTCCTTGGACAAGGAAAGATTTAAGAATGTCAAGTTTCCGAGGTCTCAGGAGCTCCTTATGTAAGCAGGACACCAAAATAACTCCCTAACTCTCTCTGCAGCCTCTTTACCCTCTGGGCAGTACCTGAAGGTGTGTGAGCAAATTTGTGTTGCAGATGTGACTGGGTCAGAGCCCCACTGAACCTGCTGCCCTTGGGCACATTTTCTTCAACATGGTAGTATTATTACAAGGTCAGCTTGGTGTGTTTGGAAAAAAAGGCAGCAAATCTGTTGTGTGTGTTCACAAGACTCAGGGTTGCCCAGTGAATGCTGACATTGATCTCTTTTGTGTTTACCCTCTCTGCTGCTTTAGATTCTGACACTCACAGGCTCCCCTCCGGGTGTGTTTTCTTTGTTGCAGGGAGGTCAGAACTCACCAGTAGTGGCAGACAATGTCTTTTCCACATTCCCACAGGTTATCCCTCTTCCCTGAGGTCTCCATCCCTTGTGTATGTTGCCAAAGGAGTTTACATGGATATTCTGCTGTCAATAACCAGTTTCGCCTCTAAAGGGAAAATGTGCTGCTTAAAAAAAAAAAAAAATTAAAAAGCACCTGAAAAACAATTCTAATTGGAAGAAAAAAGACCAAAAACAAAGAAACAAAAACAAACCCACCATGAACAAGCAACCCTCCCAGTATGTTTACAGAATTTAGGCAACAGAAAAGGGGGAGGGAAAAGTGTTTTTTTCACATTTGAAGGTGCAGTCTGTAGCAAAAGAGTGAAAGCATTTTGGATATTTTTGAACTATATACCAGCTAACCCTCATAAAACTGTGACCATTAGAAAGTGATGTTAACTTTTTTTATGCCTAAAATTTATTGCCAATTGATTCAAGTGAAATAACATTTACTTCTAAGACATGAGAAATCACTGTCATTTATTTCAGTAATTTCTTGAGAGAAGGGGAAAATTTTTAATATTTGACATTAGAATTATGTTCTAATTAAGAGTCTATTAATTCTGGCACTCTAAAGCCAACCCATGTTTACAACTGCAGATACAACAAAGCATATCCTTTTAATCTAATAGCTCTTTTTGTAAATACCATCAATGGCATCTTTAAAATTTTTAGAGCACTTCAGTATGTTGTTATTGTTTAGTAAATGCTTCAATTCATTAAGTAATTAACAGAAAGGGTATGATTTTGGTTTGGGGTTTTTTTTGGGTTTGTTTTAAATAGCAGTATATGTTCATTAGAAGTTGCTGCTAACATGAGTAAATGGCTACAAAACCAGTCTGACCTGATTGCCTTTGGCTATAGCTCCAGTGATTACAGAGTTCAAGATTGCTGTACTCCAGTGAAAAATGTACTGGGGCCAAAACCAGATCATTCAAGTGGAAATCACTACTATGTGCCTGTCTTTCTGGGCTGGCTGTGCCTCAGTGACTTAATTCACTGCCAGCAGGTATCAGAGCTTCCAAAGATATACAGAAATGTAACTTTTATTTAGTGCTGATTATGTTTAATACAGCAGAATACATAACCTGTGAGTTTTTAATATGGCTTTAGGAAAGTCTGTTTCTTTAGAGAAACAGTGTAAAACATTAGGCAGACATATGCAGTTCAGCATGGAATAGCAGCCTGCAATTAATTTATTTCCACCGCTTTAGTGTGAACATGGGTACACTGAGTCAAATCATCATAAACTACCACTTAATTTGGGCTAATTGAATTGTCTTGGCCATCACCCCTCACTCTCTAAATGGTTGCCATTCTTGAAATACTGTTGCTAGTCCACTTCACTCAAACCCTTTCCTTTCAGTAGGTGCTTTCTGCAGGATGACTGATATTCCACAAGCTCTGTTGCTTGCCTTCCGTTTAGTTTTGCAGGAGTTCTATCTTTGCAACCTTGTGACAAGGTTCAAAATATTCTTCCTGAATATGGTTCTTTAATTATTTACAAAGTTTTACTAATTATACATTTTTCTTGGGAAGAGAGTGTGGAGTTAGTATAAAGCTTTCTTTGGTTTAAAAAAAAAAACAAAAACAAACAAAAACCCACATCAAAATCCAAAATGTATCAGTCTGATTTCTTTATCTGATAAACATTAAAATTGGTGGGAATTGATGATGTTGAATAAATACATGCAGGCTTTGAAGGCAATTCTGTTTATGAATATTTTACTGGAATAATTGCTTTTTTGATAGAAAAACAAGCTCTTGAGCTTAAATAACATTGTGAAAAAAATTCTAATACCTTTAATGTATTAATTCTCTGACAGTTTACAGTGCTTAAAAAGGTAGTCCAGTGTGTTCCTCTCTTGTCCATTCATTAGCAGAGCTTACCTTTCTGCATGAAAGTCAACTAATTATCTTGTGCATGATGTAAGTATTTGGTTTTTTTCTGGATTGAACATGGATTTACATTAGTACCCTTGGAGACTAGACAATTGTGTTAATGGAAGTCTAATGCTGACATTCTCACAAACTGTTTTCTGCCAAGGTTTGGGATTTTCACATGCATCTTTTTTCTTTTTTTTTTTTTGTTTAAAAGATTGGTTAGCTTCAGATGCAAAAAATGTCTGGTGTGGCCTTTTGAAGACCCACGGAGCTCACAAAGGAGACAAATTATCCAAGGAATTTCATTATTTCATATTGCTTTCTCAGCTGACAGCAACTTTACCAAGCTGCTTTTCATCCCAATGAAGACTGTGACTCACAAAGTGAGATGCAGAAGCTCAGGCTCTCTAGAGCTGCTGGTCTGACCACCGCCTGGTTTTCCTCCTGTCACACCACATAAAACATCAGCAGTACCTGCAAAAGGTTCAGAAAGGAGCAACATCAGAGCTTCCTCAAGATGGGATAAGTGCATCTGGTGATTAGCAATTATCAGGTGTCAGGCAGTCTTGGAACGACAAGCACCAAGTATGTCAACAGACTGTGAGCAATTTTATCAGTGATGGTTTAAGTGTTGTTGCACAGATTGAGTGTCATGAACATTAGCTAAGGACTTTTAGTGGCTGTGTGGTGCTGTCATCTGTTTGAGGGACTTATTTATACTAGGTGAAAGTTTTAAGAATGACTTTAAAGATATATCTTAAGTAGCCCATAAGATCTGGGAGAAATTTGGGGGAAGAAAAGGGTGTCTCAGAGAAATGAAAGGATGTATCACCTTTGGAAAAAGGGGCAGGCACTCAGGAAGCATTGAAGGATATTGTTAGGTCATGGAGAAAGAAAATTAAAGAGGTGAAAGCTCTGTTAGAACTTCATCTATCCACTTCTGTAATGGGTAATAAAAAATGTTTTTGTACATTATTATCAAAAGAAAGGGACAGGAAAACCTCCATTCTTTATTGGAGGCGGGGGAATGTAGTTACAAAGGTGAGGAAAAGGCAGAGGTACTTAACACCTTCTTTGCCTCAATGTTCAGCAGAAGGACAGGCTGTCCTCAGGACAGCCGTGCTCCTGGGCTTGTAGATGGGGCCAGGGAGCAGAATGGTGCCCCTGTTATCCAGGAGGAAGCAGCCAGAGAACTGCTGAGGCACTCAGATGCTCACAGCTCTGTGGGACTGGGTGGGATCCACCCCAGGCTGCTGAGGCAGCTGGCACAAGAGCTCACCGAGCTGCTCTCCATCATTTACCATCAGTGCTGGCTCACTGGGGAGGTCCCAGATGAGGAAGCTGCCCAGTGTGGCATCCATCCACCAGAGAGGCTGGAAGGGAGATCCAGGAAACTCCAGCCCTGTCAGCCTCTCCTCAGTGCCCAGCATGGAACAGATCCTCCCGAGTGCCATCAAACAGCAGAGCTGCAGAATGGCCGAGGGAGCAGGCCTGGCCAGCACGGATCGAGGAGGGGCAGGTCCTGCCTGGCCAACCTCATCTCCTTTGATGACCCCTGACCAGCCTGCTGGGTGCAGGGAAAGCTGTGGATGTGTCTGCTTGGACTCCAGCAGGGCCTTTGGCTCTGTCCCCCACAGCCACTCCTGGAAAAGCTGCAGCCGTGGCTGGGCCAGGAGCGCTCTGTGCTGGGCTCAGGGCTGGGTGGCTGTGCCCAGACAGTGAAGGTGAGCAGGGCTGCTCCCAGCTGGGACAGGCACCAGGGGTGTCCCCCAGGGCTCTGTGCTGGGCCCGCAGGGGTCAGGGCTGTTCAGTGCCTTCACTGATTATCTGGACCAGGGGATGGAGTGCGCCGTGAGCGGATCTGCAGATGACACCGAGCTGGGATCTGTGTCCATCTACTGCAGGATAAGAGAGCTCTTCAGAGGGTGAGCCCAACAGTGTGAAGTTTAACAAGTCCAAATACCAAGTCCTGACTTTGGCCACAGAGCTACAGGCTGGGGACAGAGGGGCTGGGCAGTGCCCAGAAAGGGCCCTGGGGGTGCTGGTCGCTGCTGGCTGAACATGAGCCAGCCCTGGTGTGCCCTGCTGGCCAAGAAGGCCAGAGGCTCCTGGCCTGGATCAGGAACAGGGTGGCCAGCAGGAGCAGGGAGCTCATTCTCCCCTCTACTCAGCACTGCTGAGGGCACACCTTGAGTGCTCTGCCCAGTTTAGGAAGGAATTTGAGATGCTTGAGCTCATCCAGAGGAGGTAGCGAGGCTGTTGAGGGGTCTGGAACCCAACTCCTGTAAGGAACATCCAAAGGAGCTGGTGGGTTTCCAGCCTGGAGGCTCAGGGGAGACCTTATCACTCTCCACTCTCCACTCTCCTTGTAGCCAGGTGGGGGTCAGTCTCTTCTCCCAGGCAACCAGTGACAGCACAAGAGGACAAAGACTTAAACTGCACTAGGGGAGGTTTAGACTGGACACAAGAAGTTCTTTACAGAAAGGGAGAATGGATTGCCAAGGGAGGTGGTAAAGGCACCAGGAGGTGCTTAAAAAACAACTGGATGTGGCACTCAGTGCCATGGTCTGGTTGTCAAGGTGGTGTTAGGTCACAGGGTGCATCTGATATCTCAAAGGTCTTTTCCAACCTAGCTGATCCTGTGATTCTGCAATTGAGCTAATTGTGCATATTAAGTTAATACTATATTCATAGAAGCATATTCCCTCTCAATTCTAATAAAGTTATGAAGTAGAGTTCTGTATGCAAACCTTGGTGAGGATGCTTTTATTACATATAAACAGAGCTAATTGCTGCAGTCTATATTGAAACAATTATTATTAATACTATGTGAATATTTAAGGAAACCTGGGCTATGAATTGGTTACACAGCCTGGACTTCTAGATGTGAATAATTTTTGAAAATTAATTTAAAGATAATTAGATTTTTGTTTGGATATGTTGCTTGTTTGGGAGGAATTAGGATGGTGGTTAGGATTTGTTTGCTTTAAAATAAAAACCAGACAAGTCATTGAAGACTAGTTCTAATGTCTGAGGTTTACTCTATTGCTTTTTGTTACCACTGTATTATTCTGTAATTCCAGTGTAACCATTAACCCTCCAAATCTGACTGGCAACAGAAGCTCTGTCACAGTTGAGTGAAGGGCAGAGAATCTAATTCCATGAAACTTACCTGGATAAGGATCTTGGGGATAAAATATTGAGACACAAAGTAATTGTTCACCTGCAGAGAGAAGCCAGCTATAACGTACAGTAATCAGAGTTGCAGCTGCTCTTGTAGTTTGTCAGCTTGAAATGGCAGAGAAAACTTTGGTCTGGTAGGTCTGAGAAGTACCAGTCTGGCATTAGATATGAGCTCATTATAATCTAAATAAATCACACTACCAATCATAGTATTTATAGTAAAGAATTTCTTCCTACTTAGAAAATTTATTTTGCATGTTGCATTCTTTATTGGCTCTAAAAATCAAGAAAAAGAATTAAGTACAATAGCTCCAGAATTTGTCTAAATATTCTAGTTTTCATCAGGTTTCTTATTTATTTCTTCTTCTTTAGATTCTTTCTGTTCCTCATGTTCTTTCTTCCTTGAGGCAGCTTTCATGCTGCTGATTCATCTGTGTGATTGCTGACTGACCTCACAAAGTGCTTTTTCTTTAGCTCACTAATTTTTGTCAGTTCCAGTAAGAATATCTGAATAGTTTATATATGAATTAACTCTAGTTCTTGGTGTCTAGAGACATTCATTACAGTTTTCAGTATCCATGAACAGTCATAAAAGCATTTAACATTAATGCAAATTTAAATTCAGTTGACTAGGTAATAAATCACTCTGTTTCAGTTTCCTCTCATTTTATCTTTTAGATCTCTGTTGCACTCCTTATACAGCAGACATACATTTTATTTCCTGTTACCATTCCTTCTTGATTCAGCTGTAGCAAACCACTTTGTTTTCATATCAATTACATTTGCTTTCATATTAATAACCTCTGATCTGGTGATCAAAATACTTGATTTGAGATGCTTCTTTATTGTTATTGTCATTGATATATGTAGGAGACCCTTCTCAAGATTTTTTTTTTTCTGGTTGCATATTTTGCATCTTTAAAACAGGTTGGTTTGCTTCTTTGTACTCCTACACAAATTTTGCATTTGGGAACACTCCTTTGAGAACAGATGTGCCAGTTCTTGAGGGCAAGGTATAGAGGTAGGTCCTTTTCCCCAGGCAAGTAGCCTGTGAGAGAACAAGACCACAGCTTGTGCCAGGGGTGGTTCAGGTTGTGCACCAAGAATTTCTTCACTGAAATAGTTCTTCACCATTGGAATGGGCTGCCTAGGGAGATGGTGGAGTCACCCCCTCCCTGGAGGGGCTCAAGAAACAACTGGATGTGGCAGTTCATGCACGGTGTGGCATTTAGTTGACATGGTGGTGTTTTGTCAAAGTTTGGACTCGATGACCTTGGAGATCTGGTGTTCCAAAATAATGATGCCATTATCTCCCTGGGGAGCCATTTTGTTCACTGTACAGAAACAGAACGAGGAAGACAAATTTCAGTTTGCTCCTTTCCCTCTCCCATGGCCACTGAAAGTGTTTATTCTGGATCAAGAAGGCAATCTGTTAGAAAAACCCAGGCCAGTGCCACACAGATGATGACAGTGAGGTCCCATGTGCGTGTCAGACACTGCATTTAGGAAAATATTTTCCTGGCTGATTGCTGCCCTCCTGCTCTGAGTGCTGCCCTTCATGCAGCACTGGCTTTTCTTTCAAAGAGTTTTCCAGAAGGTTCTCTAAGCTGGTCTGCTGTGGCTGGATTCAAGGTTTCCCATTTCACTTTATACACATGATGAGCTCTGCACAACAGGAACGCTTCTGAACATTTCTACAGCAGCGGCCACATCTTAATCTGATTTATTTTTGATGGACACTACTTCAGTACACGTGTTAATTAAGTGACTTTGAGCTTGTAATAAACCATGCCTGGATAGTATTTATTTCCAGAAGAAATGCTGTTTACCTCATCCTCTTCTAGACCACAGGCTGCTGTAGAAGACAGGGGTGATCCCTGACAAGCTCCTCTCTGGCTGGTCATTTGAGTCAAGTAAATAACATTTCTAGCAGCTTCCATACAGAAGTGTTTCATTATGTTTTCAGGCATGAAAATTGTATTGTCACTACAATTTTTGGAAGAATTGACAGCTTTTTGATTTATGTGTCTAAGAGTCTAGCTGATGCTGGTGATGACATGTGACACCCAAGAGGAGAAGAGCTTCTGTGCAGTGAGAATTTAGGAAGGAAAAATACTCTCTTGTTTCTCACAATCCAAATTAAACTTTGTGTTGGCTGATATGAGAATATCTTAAGACCTCATAGAAAGAAAGCCATTTTACAGAACCATCCAAATATGACATCCTATTTAAGAGAAATATTCAAGCTGTACTTAAAGGCTTGTTTTAGCTTCTTTGGATGTTTACATGCTTGTGTTGAAAAGACTGATAAGTAGAGAGTGATTTCAGTATCCAAATTCCTTCCAGAAAATTTTCTACTTTGAGGAAGAAGGAAAGAGAAACAAACCTCTTATTTAAGTGAGTTATTGTACTGTGTTCTGTGACATTTCCAGGGCTGACGAAAGAACAAAGGTGAATAATAATGAAATCTAAAGAGAAAACTATTTATGTAAAAGTTCAAGGGGTTTTAAAGTATGAATTTGAATATACACTCACTATTTGAATTTATTAATCTCTTTTACCAATGGTCTTCTGAGGTTCTAGATTATTTTCTTGCTGGGCCATTTATTTTGTAACTAAAACCTTTCACATTCATCAGTGTTCTCCTTCATAAATTTGCTTTATGTGATGATTAAAATAAGCCAGCAACTTTTCAGTCTTTTGTGTACTTTTCTTTGGTTTCAAATATGTGCAAGCTATAAGGGAAAGGAAGTTAGAAATGTGTTTTTCTGCTTGCAGGGAAAGACAGATCTCAAACCAAAATGTTAGAGCTTTACATTTTTTTCTCTGGTGCAGTTATAGACCTTTAAAATGTAATATGAAATACTGAGACATCTTTCTGGAATTTCTTTGTGAAAACATTTTATTCGCAGAACGTATTATATCACTGATACTTATGAAACAACATACAATCTTGTGAGATCGAAATTCTTTTTGAGATAAAATCTGACTAATCTGGACTGGCAGAAAGAAAAAAAAAAAAGGTACAACAAACCAAACCAACCTCATTCAATAAGGAGATTTGTGTCTGTGTTTTGCTGTAAAACTCACAATGTCTTTATGCTAAAAAACTGTGAAACAGAAAAGACTTTGAATGGCTTCTGAAGTGAAATGTTTTTCCTTTCCTAATGTAAGATGCATGTCAGTAAACAGTAGATGTTAAAATTGTCAGATGTTTAAAGCATCAAAGTTTACTTCCAGCAACACGTAGAGGAGATTTAAATAATATCTCTTTTTAAAATCAGCAGGAGGTACCTGGGAAGCATCTGCAGAATGAAATTGGAAGCTGGCCTGGTACAATCTAGTCAATATACTATTATATGCCAACAACAGAGGAGTGAGATTGATATCTGAGAGTGTTTCAGCAGCAGTATCTGGTCAATGCCTAAACCCAGAGAGTTCTATTTGATTTTCAGGGTTTTTTTTTATTTTTTTATATTAAATATTAGTTTTGAAATGTATATATACATCTCCTGACTGGAGAATTAAGTTTCTAACACCAAGAGTTCCCTGTTCTCCCTAAGATATTACTAGCCTCCTATTCCCCAATTTGCCTTGTACCTTATGCTAGACTGACAATAAAAAAAAAAAAATCATTAAAAGGATCGAGTCTTGTTTGAAACAATTTAGTGGGAGAGTATTTACCTTTTTTCCTGGTATACTATTCTTTTTTTTTCTATAAGGTTAATTACCTACACTATTTAAAGTTTGCAGTGAATCAGAGTACAGCTTATCAGAAAAACACAGTTTTCTGCTGCTTGTATTTCCTTTGTTCCTTACATGTATTTTTTTCACAAGCTGTATTTAAAGAGGGGACCAGAAAGGCATGAACAAACATACATTTATTTCTTCTTAGAACCTACCATTTGATCTTTTATTTTCTTTTGGTGGTGTATAGAGGCAGTTAAGAGTCTTGTCATTCAGAAGTTGGTCCCATTGATCTTTGGGAAGAGCTCTGGTTTGACCCTTCAGTTCCCAGCCAGACTTTGGCATCACGCTGATTGCTTCAGTGCTGTGAAATGAATTTGTCACAGCGGTATTTAAAAAGAATCTTTTCTTGAAAATAAAAAGACGTCTCCACCCCATGTCCCCTCCCCAAAAAGGGGAGTTAAAGGGAAAAAAAAAAGAACTGAAAGCTAGACTGAAAGAGACACTGCCAAACTCTGTGGGAAGGAGAGAAGTAGGAAATAAAGTGGGAAGAAAATTTGTTAAATCCAGTGCTTACATAACAGCAACAACTTCCCTACATGACAATATAGGGCAAGATTTCCTCCTAGAAATGCATACAATTTCTCAAATTTAAAAACAATGTAAACCAAAAGCTGATGTTTTCCTAAAAATGCAGTTTTACCATGACTATCGTATGGGGATAAATGTATGGTAATAAATTAATGCTGCATTTTTAAGAAGTCACATTGCAATCACAGAGGAATTCCTGTTTAAATGTCTAGTTTCTAGCTTTCATGTGAGAATATTTATAACCCAGTTCCTTTACACTGCCACTCTTCTTAGAAGCACATGGATAATTATAATTGTAAATAAGCATTATATAATTAAAATATAAATCAGCATTAATTTTTTTAAAATTAGTTTTCCTTTGAATATTTTCATTTCTGCTCTATTATAAATAATGGATTAATTTTCATTCACCGTTTTTGAATACCTTTGAGCAAATGCAATTATTTCAGTGCTTAAATCCTATCTTCCTGCAGAAATGTATTTTTTCTTACTATTTAATTATGGGTACAGTATGAAATATCATATCTTATAGTAAAACTTTATTTTTATAACATAAAGTCCTTGTAAATTCTTTAGCTTATATATTTTTTTTTGCCTGATGTGTTTGCACTCTGTTTCTACAGTGCACATACACATTGCTCTAGGCCTGTACATGCTTTGTGTGTGCTACTAACAGTTCTATTATTATAAATTGAATAAACATTCCCACCCAAGGACTTGAGCCTTGCTCATCAAAACCACTACATGAATATTTGTACATCCATGTGCAGCATGCAATCAGTTTTCTGAAGTATCTCTGACCCAAAACACTCTTAATGCAGCATCCTAGAAAAGATGTGGTTTAGGTTTGCTTCCTTTAGGCGTCTATTTTGGTCCTGTGGAGAGAGATGTTACCAGAGATGACCTTCCCTACAGAATGGACCGATCTTTATTGCCACTACACAGATTTTCAGAGCAGGGAGAAATTCAATATAATAAATATTGACTTAATATCAAGATGCCTTTGAGATTTCTTGTTCAGATAGTTCAATCTGTCTTACTCAGGATGAGCTTCAAAGGCGCTGCACTTAAAGGTAAGCAGCACATTTAGACTTTTCAGTCACTTCAGTACTTGATAAATTATTTTCTACACTATGGAAGATGTTTTACTTTCTAATTACTCCATCTCCCAAACAATCCAAAGTGATAAATGCCATATGCTACTGATGAGCACTGCAGGCTTGAGAAGAGAAAGTTCCTGGGAGACCTTATAGCACCTTTTGGTACCTAAAGGTGTTACAGAAGATCTGGGGAAGGACTTTTTACAAGGACATGCAGTGACAGGACAAAGGGGAATGCTTTTAAACTGAAAGAGGACAGGTTAAATTACGTGTTAGAAGAAATTCTTCCCCGTGAGGGTGGTGCAGCACTCTGCCCCCCTCCCTCCACTGTAGTGGGATGACTAGAGAATAGGGAAAATAAAAGTTAGAAAACTCTTGGGTTGAGGTAAAGACAGTAAAGCAGAAGCTGCACACTCAAGCAAAGCGAAACAACGTGTTACTTCACCACTTCTCACAAGATAGGCAGGTGTTCTGCCATTCCCAGGAAAGCAGGGCTCTAACTTGTGTAACAGTGACCCAGGAAAATGCTGCAAAGCACCCCCTGTTTCCTTCTTCTGCCAGCTTTACCTGCTCAGATGGGAATATCCCTTAGGTCAGCTGGGGTCTGCTCTCCTGTCTGTCCCTACTCAACCACTCCCTGGTAAGGCACTAACTCAAATATCCCTGTATCCACAGTGCTGTTTCCAGCATGAATCAAAACCATGGCCCTATCCTATCTACTATGAAGAAAATTAATCCTACACCAGCCAAAACCAACATAGGCAGAAACTGGAACACCCCCCCCAGGAAGGAAACCAACACAAAGAGCATCCTATATTCTCCCCCTGCCAAGCAGAATGCAATAACTTAACAAAAGGGAGTTAAGAGAGGAAAGAACATGTTTGGGGTGCCACTCCCTGCCCACCTTGCCCTCCCAGGTCCCTTTGTACAACAGGTGTGAGGCTCTGGATGTCAAAGGTAAGTTAATTGGCGGTGTGGGACACAATCCATCTGCATCAGATGTGTTGCCAAGGTCAGAAAGGCCCCATATCACAACCTCCTCCTCAAGGAACAGAAGGTTGATATGCCAGACAGACCCTTAGGGTAAGAGACTTGCTGGAGCAGATGGAACCTGGGCCTGCTGGTCACCAACACAACGGAGCTGATTGGGAACATCAAGCTTCCAGGCAGTTTGGGCTGCAGTGATTATGAAATAGTGGAATTGACAGTCCTGAGGAATATGGGAAAGGCAAGAACCGTGAATTCTATGAGAGCAAAATTCCATCTGTTCAAGGAGGCAGCCAACAGGATGACACCAGAGTGTGGCTGGCATGCCAGAGGGACGGGATACCATGCAGTAGGACCTGGGCAAGCTTGAGAAATGCATCCATGTGAATCTCATGAAGTTTATTTAACAAGACCAAGTGCAAGGTGCCACACCTGGGATACGGCAAATCCCCAGTGTCAATCCAGGCTGGGGATGAGCAGATGGAGAGCAGCCCTGTCCAGAAGCACTTGGGGGATGCTGGTGGAGGAGAGGCTGGACATGACCCAGCCATGGCACTCACAACCCAGAGAGCCAAATTATCCTGGGCTGCATCCAGAGCCCCGTGGGCTGCAGGGGATACTGTCCCTTTGCTCTGGTGAGATCCCACCTGCTGCATCCAGCTCCCAGCACAGGAAGAACATGGACTTATTGGAATGGCTCCAATGTAGCGTCACAAAAATTATTAGAGGCATGAAACATCTTTCCTATGGGAAAACACAGAGATTTGGGGTTGTTAAGCTTCTAGAAAAGAAGTCTCTGGGAAGATCTCAGTGTGGCCTCTTAATACTTAAAGGGGGATTATAAGAAAGATTGGCACAAGGGGACAGACTTTAATAGAGCTGTGGAAATAGGACAAGAAGTAATGTTTTTAAACTGACAGATCATAGATTTAGACTGTACATAAAGACTAAATATTTTGCAGTGAGAGTGGTAAAACTGGCCCAGTCTGCCCTGGAAGAGTTTAAGCTTGATGCTCTGAGCCCTAATTTGAAGATGTCCATGGGATTTTCAAGGATGACCAGAAAAAGCCCTAAGCAGCACATATGGGTGGCCAAGCTCATCCTATGAGCAGCCAGCTGGAGTAGAAACTTCCAGAGGCTCCTTCCCACCTGAATTTTGCCATCATCCTTTGAAGAGTCTGTTCAGCTCTGTCATGAACAGCTTTTGAGGTTTGTTAATAAAATAGGAAGAGAACAATAAAAAAGTACAAAACCTATTTCAAAGATTAAAACACTTTTTTTTTTCCTAAGGGATAAAATCTATGATTTTATGTGGTTTATTTGTAAATAGGAAGACTAAATAGCAATTTGGTCACAGTATGTCTGTACTCACTACGTGGGAGAGGAAATTTTGACAATGTGTTCTTCAGTCCAGCAGACAGAAATATGAGTGGAGTCTGGAAGCAGTTCATAGGTGCATTGAAATCAGATACTAGATGTCCCTAAAAGCAAAATAAAATTAAAATGAGGTCTTTTAACTGGAAAGCCAACTAAGTGATTTGGTTGATTGGCCATCACTGGTAATTTTAAAATCAGGTTTAGATGCTATTTCTAAATGAGGTAGTCTGATACAAATGGAGCCAAATCAGAAAAATTATATGATCTGTGTTATGCACAAAGATGAATTAGATGAGTACACTGAGTACCTCCAGTCATCTATTTTTATGGAAATAAAAAATAATTTAGTCCAAACTGATAGCAATGTCAACTAACACAGCAGTTTCTTTGCCTTGGAATGATTTAGAAAAACAGATCATTTTCTTCCTCAAAGAAACAAGGCTATTTAAGCAAGTTGGATGTCCAGCTATGGAGTTTTAATACTAAAATGCATAGTGTTGTATTACATCCATGGCAGTGACACCAGCACACACAGAACCAGAATCTAGCTGAAAATATGTATGAAAAAAAAGGAGGGGGAAAAACCAGTTTTCTCTTGATCAGGAGAGACTGTGAACTAAAGAAATCAAATAACAGTGAACAGCCTTTAATTTATTTCCTTCCTCAGTCTGAGCTACATTTTTTTTCCTGTGCTTACAGCTCAAATCTGTAGTAACCTGATGGTTTCAGCACTTTAATGTCTTCTCAAAGAAAAAAATAATTTCTATCCAATTTATCTGGAAATACCAGAGCATATAGAATTTTTCAGAAAGTTGCAGACATTGTTTTGAAAGACAGTAGTACTATTTATGCCAATGTTGAGAAGTATTTTGACCAGTAATCTGAACCATTGAAATTCAACTTGCCTACAGAGATCCCAGATGGCTCAGTCTAGCAATCCAGAAGCATTGAAAGAAACAGCTTCAGAATTTGTGTAATACCTTTATATGTGCAGCTCCCTCGTCTGACAATCTCAGGATATGCCTCAGCTGTGCAAAGCTCTGATGCACAGACATTCAGGTCCTGGTCAATAGGTGATAGGAACCTGCAAATAGGGTATATGGAATCTGAAACCTGAAGAAAAGAATCTGTTCTAAGAATTTAAGAGGCACTCAAATGCTTTCTTCCAAATATAGAAGGATTAAATATTACTAAAAAAAATAACAAATGAGACATAGGGAGTTTCTGCTCTCTTTAGATTATTTGTGTCTTTTGTCTCCATTTTATGGATGCTATGTTCATGAAAGTGCCACCTATGGCTCATAAAAAAAAAAAAAAAAGATTTAGTCCTACAAACGTGAAAGAATGAAAGAAGTAAGTGTGGGTGAGAAGGAAACAAGCAGAGGGTGGTGTCTGTGATTCCATCCTGCATTAACACCAATATCCACAACTTTTAGTGGGTGTTCAGTGCAACCCTTCTTTCCATGGCTTGGGAACCATCAGAGCTTTGGGTAATTACACAAATGTTAAACAAGTAGCAAAGGGGGCACTAGGTTAATTATTTATCAAACATTCCTCTGTAAAAGCAAACCAACATAAACGTTTTTTTTTCTCTAAATGAGGCTGCTGCTTGTACATAAACTGATACAACCTCTGCCATTGATAGGGCTAAGTGTGCCATAGTATCACATGGAAATGAAAAGCTGTAAGAGTGAAAAGAAATTGTATGAATTTCATTATCATTAATATAGCAGGACAGCAGCACTTAACTTCACAATCATATGTTCTTATAGGAAGATGAACATTTAATCTTATTTTAACTCAGTTGTTTGTTTTTTCCATCTGATTAGAAAAAAAATGAGTTTACATGCTCCTTCCCCCAAAGGAAAAAAATTAGAGGATATTCTATTCAAAGCTGGCATACTGCTATGGATGCCTTTCAGATCATGTGCTATGGTTTTCCATCTTCACATGAAGTCAGGGTAAAACTATTCTAGCCTTACCTATTATGATTTACATTGTACTATGTATAATAACATATTTAAAAGCTTTTGTTTCAATATTTTAGGAAGTCATCCTCTACTTCAATTGCACCCCGAAAGTTGGAACTTCCATGGGAAATGTCGGTAGACTTTGATTTTAGTATTTTGATTAAATGAGCTGGGGGTTCCTGATAAGCTGAGTAACAAAATCCCCTGTTTCAGATTTATTTATTTATTTGTTTATTTAATTGTCTATTTGCCCATGATGACTGAAACTATGAGCACGTATGAAAGCAGGGCAGGACACTGAAGCCTGCATGATGGGAACCAGCAGGAGACTGGAAGCAGCAGCTGATTTAGCATGGCCAAAAATCTTATGGTTTTATATACAGAGGCTTACCAAATCCCCACCTGATACCTACTACCTTCAGGGAGAATCAACACTGACACCAGCTTTCTAAAAAAAAAGGATAAATTTCCTCAGTAGGCATGAGCACACTCTAAAAACTTATGTACAGACAGGGTAGCCAAATAATTTTGTATCCTGCTGGTTTTCACATGGTGTGGGTGACTCCAAGGGATGTGCAACAGCTGTTAAACCTCATCCTTCTGTATCTCCCCACCAGCCAGTATCAAATTGCATCCAAAAACTGACAGGAATTCTGGAAGGGATAAGGAATTACAAGTGCATCTCCAAGGCTGAGGTTTTCAGTATGGGGAAACAACCTAAAACTCAGAAGACAGTGGGTATTAAAAAGAAATCGATGTGCTTACCTGTGGAGACACTTGGAAGATCTAAAGGAGGATTAGGATGGAAGGAGCAAGGGAGAAGTAGTTTGGACTGCTAGAAAGGAGGAGGGATGAGCAGTAGGGAAGAGAGGAGTGAGAAGAAGCTGCTGAAAAGTACAAGCAGTGGAAAAAGTTAGAGACAGATTTCATACATCTGAGTCCCATCTTTTCCAATTTTTGCCCTGGAATATGTGTAATCTCTTCCTGTGGCCTCTCTAGACCTCTGTCCCTTTGGCATGAGCTCTAGATATGGGAGCTAATGGCATTTTTCAAGTGGAGAATCTTTTCCCAGACCCCAGGGTGGAACTACTGTTGAGGCTTATCATGGGGACAAAGACTGGGAGGCAAGAAGGAAAGCAGAATGCTTTGAGTCATGTAGGAAAATATGAAAGAACATTTTTAGCCTTTTTTTTCTTTTTTTTTTGCTTCTAGTCATTACTTGGCTGTAGCATCTGACAAATCTTTCTACAACTTATTTTCAACCCTATCTTGCCAGTTTTAGTTTACAGTTTCTGGATTTCTTGAATCAAAACTGTTGCCTACAGAAAATCTGCATCAGAGCAGATTTCACTTCTTCAGAGACGGAGGTGTCTGTCCCTTTCAAAATAAACTTTTGTGTTAGGGAGCTTGAAATGTAACAGAAGGCTTATTCAGTGTTCCTGTGTGTAGTGCAGTGCTAGGGAAGAAAAAAGGCTTAAAACTATTCCTTCTATGGCTGATTGTTAATGACCCCAGCTGAAATGAAATAATCAATAAATATACATACTAATTTGGAAATTTAATTCATTCTTGTGCTCAGTTTTCAACATGTGGTACAATAAAGGAGAAAAGCCCAAAGCTGTACATAATATGACCTTTTAGTGATGACAACAGTGAAATTAAAATCTTCAGTGAGTTTATTATATACTTTGGATGTTAATAATTAGTACTCATTCTATAAAGTAGGTGAGAAAGATTTTTCTCTCTTTTTTTTTCTTGACTGCTAGTTTATAGGGCCTTTTATCTACACCCATTTATGGGGTCCTTTCTCTACATCCACTCTGAACACATTTAGACACATAATACCTGGCATTTTCCATATTGTCATTTATATGTAGGCATATAAAATGGAGTACCATAGCAAGGGTAATTTATTCCCACAAGTAAATATGGGTCCCAAAGTTGCATTTGCGAGCTTATAATCTGTTTTCCTTTCAAAATAAGGTTGACTTTCATGAAATACACTTTTAATTGTGCCCTCAAGCATTCATAGCTTGTTGTTCTGTTCTGGAAACTCCAAGAAGAAAATCACAAATCCTTTCTATTGACAAAGCTTGTGAAGTTATGTTAGAATGAAGCCCTACTGAGACCTAATATTTTCAGGCTCATTTTGGAACCACAGCTTATTTGCAGATAAGTAGATCATACTGTGATTTTCTAAGGTTCTGAAAATAGACGAGTCCTTACCTTTGAAATTTATATAAGTGGAATGTACAAAAGCAGGGGTTTGTTCTGGTTGAGGATATGGCAGATGCTATTAGCAATTGAAGTTGGTCCTTTTTATTGTTGCAGTTACATTGTTTTTGAAAGAGGAATGCCTAAGTAATGCCCTAACTTCTCTTCTTTGAGATCTTATCCTCTAATGAAATGGACTTATCCAAAAACATTTTCTAATGACTAATTTCTTTTTTCTTATCTAATTCTTTTGCGACTGCTGCAATGATTTCTTGCCCATACTGTTTCAGTAATACTGTGTAGGAGAAGACAAAAGTGACTAAACCCTTGACAAGTTATGGGTCACATTTGTATTAGAAAGGAAGAAAATAGGCATCAGTAGATGAATCTCCTCTTTTCCCAGTATTATTGATCAGTGGCAGGAAAAATTACTCTTTAGAAAAAATTAGCTTGAGAAAAATATCTTGAGTTATCTAAAGTGCTTTACTTTTTTTTATTATTTATTTTTTTTTTAATCACTGAATTTTATTAAGTCAAATAGCAGTAAACTGACCTTTTCAGAGGTCTTGTCACACTGTGAATCTATTTGGTACCCACCAGTTTTATTGCTAGTTTTCTTGTAAGACTTACCTAATTTCCTCAAAGTAATTTTTGTGTGTGAGGAAAGACAGGGAAAAGGGTTTTGCCTCTGTGTTACACACCACTTGATTTATCATCTGCAACCAAGATTTCTCAGTTGACAGCTTTATTTGGCAGGCTTACTAGCACTTCCCATGTGTCACCCATAAGAACCATAGCCCCACTTATTAACAAATTCTGTGCAATTTTTGTACTCCTGGTTTTATATTTGTTATATTTCTTTATAACTGGCTAGAAATATTTTTTTACGAGCTAATATAAATATGTTATGGCGTTTCAGAATGTAAGTCCATCAGTAATTCTAATTTCATGATGAGGAGAAAAATAAGAAAGCACTGAGTAACATTTGGTAAAAAATATTTCTTGTTCTGTAAGGTTATCCATCCTCTACATTGATTGAAATGGGATTCATAATAAATTTAGAACTGCACTTAGATGATTGATGCAAACCTGATTTGCAAAAGAAAGAACATACAGTGAGACAATAACATCAACCTTAAACTGGCCTTTTCTATCTTTTAAGTGCTTTAAGCCTTAATGTTCTGTAATATAGATTATCTATTTTTCTTACATGTAAAATGTCTAGAATTATACCTCCTTTTTGACATTATTCCTATGCATAGAATCATAGAAGAGTTTGGGTTTGGAAAGGGCTCCTAAGACACTTGAGTCCAACCATTAACATAACGCTGCCATGTTCACCACTAAGCCATGCCCCTAGGCGCCAAATCCACCCATTATTTGAACACTTCCAGGGATGGTGATTTCACCACTTCCCTGGGCAGCCTACTCCAATGCCTGATCACCCTTTCAGTGAAGAAATGTTCCCTAATATCCAATCTAAATCTTCCTGGAACAACCTGAGTCTGTTTCCTCTTGTGCTGTCACTCATTGCCTGAGAGAAGAGGCCGATTCCTGCCTCACTCCAACCTCTTTTCATCTAGATGCAACTCTTTGATCTAATTTTACCTTGGCTTTTACAGTCTTGTTTAAGTTGCAAGCATTTGAGTTAGGGTAGGTGGCTCCTGCTTTCCTACAATACTTTCTGGGCTGGTAAGAATGAATCTCTAATTGCTTCATTTCCTTGGACTATTTAACCAGGAGTGATCCTTTAAGTCTGATTTCAACAATAATGCATTTATCCTGGGATAACTGCCTGAAGCTCTCTGCCTATTGTAAAATGGTGATGGGTCTTTAATGAATCCTCTCCTGGAGGCCTAAATAGTTATGGTTTATATGGTTTAAACTATAATTAAGTGCTTTGACAATTGCAAACTCTTTGTAAGTATCACTGGAAGGCTCTGCTTCTGACTGCACAAGGAATGAACTAATCCACCTTGCCCTCTGTTCACTATTAAATTGGATAAAAGTGTATTTTGGACTACATAGAGAGGTATTATGTCCCTGCATACATATATATATATAAAGACGTACACATGTGTCACTATGTAAATATATAAATTTTAAGAATTTGTTTTCTAGAATGGCATGCAGTATGTCCTGTCCATTAATATTCCAAATTTAGAAATAAGAAATATATCAAAAATATGCTGCTATGCATCTGCTTAAATTGCCCTTGTGGCTTATGGAAAACTGATAATGATTGGGAAGCCTGTTCCATAGAATCTCACTGAATTTCAAATAGAGGTTCTGCAAATTTCCATGTGAAATGAGTCTACATGAACTAACAGAAAAATCCAAAAGCAAGTATGTGTTTATGAAAGAGAATGTTCATAAAGAAGCTACTTTTGAAAGCAAACAACAGCAAAGTAGAAATTCCCCAGTAGTGGGTAACACTTATCAAATAGCTTGTACTACAATAAGAAAAGATCAGAACAACAGTTAAGATAAAATTGTTTCTTAAGGAAAAGGTGACACTGGCCATGAACTGCCTGGCATGGCATTAAGTATCTTTCAGTGTTATTTAACTATTGCTTTCATTTGAATGAAAGATGACTGCAATGGTCATCTTGATTCTAAAATACAATCTCTGCTATTGTTTACATTGTTTTGTAAAGATTAAGTTTTCCAGAAGGACAAATATGAATATCTGTTCACTCATTATGGTAGCTAGTTAAATGTATGTGGCCTCCTGTGTAAGACAAGTACTGGAAACTGGTACTGGGAAAGGGCACATTTGGAAAACTCCTGGGTACCTGTCAAAAACTGGAAATTCAAATCTAAAATACACCACCCAAAGAAGACAGAGGTATTTAAGCAAAGAAAAACATTAAAATCTTACTGGGCTGAATATAAATGTTTATCTTCTTCCTGAACAAAGCTGGGAACCTGCTATTGTTGTAATGATAGCATAGGTGTAAAAGAAAACATTGACAAATTTCACAAGGGGTATTGGATTAATTTCTCTTCATTCTCTGAGTTGGCAACTTAATACGAGTAAAATTTTCTTTTTTAAATAAGCACCGTTTAGTAAAAAGCCAGCATCAGTATTTCCTGAAACATTTATTTCTTTCAGTTGCTAACCTAGAAAGATAATGAAACTACTTTAATGCAATATTTTGGGAACAAAATAAAGCCAGAACAAGAAATTGTAAATTGAGAGTCATCCTAGTATGGTTTAAAATAGCTGAATTATAAAAACACAGACTGATGATGGCAGTGGGCTCAGAATTTCAAGCATGATGGTGCTGCCAGATTGGTACTGAACCGCTACAATTGTGACAGAAAATATGCTCAAGCTTTCATTCAACAGGATATTATTTGCCTGAAATCTGCAAGACATTTTGTGGTAGCCACAGAAGTGTCAGCCACAAAAGCCTTGAACAGTATGATAATTAAAGCTGGTGGCCTTGGCAAGCAAGGGGCCCAGTTTGGCAATCGTGTGTTCACAGACCCACCTGCAGCACCTCAATTCAGTAACACTCCCAGCTTTTGCAAGGAGCTTGCTGAAGCGTGATCAAAGTCCTCCCAAAAATACTTGTGTTTTACACGGGTCAAAATTTAGCTCTTGTTTTGGATTTGCAAAGTTACAAGTGTGATTTTAGCCTCTAAATAACCACAGGAGGTTTCTACCATTGATTCGAGTGGTCTTCAGATAAGACTCTGTGTGCATCAACACATTCCACGCAGCATGTAAAATTCATTTTAGCTTAAAGTTTATGCATAATTTACACCCTGGTAGCTAGCATGTTATTTATTTTTATCTTCTGTTCCACTCACCCTCATCTGTGGTCCATGATTCTGTTTTTCACTTTTTTTTTTTCCTCCAGGAATTTTTGATCTTCTCTCATGTGTAATTGTCTTGTTTCTTTGTTGTTGTGGCTTCTGCTAATTTTAACACCCATCTTAGTCCGCTCATCCACCACCCTCCATTTTCTCTTAAATGCCTTTTCTCTTTACTACCAAACTATTTTTCTGTCTTTTCTAATAAACAGTTCTTCCCTGCTTCCTTCTCATGCCTCTTCTCCTTTATTTTTCCATCTTATATATCATGTTGCACCAGTTTTCCATGTAGCTGAAGCTCTAGAGCCCTATCATCTTCTTACAGAAATCTTATTATTTGCCTCTCTTCAGTATCTACATTCAGGTTTCCTTCATGTTTCCAAATTTATCTTAATTTTTAATTCAGTAGTTTTGGATAAAATTAAAAATTCCTATACTTGTAAAAAGCTCAAAGTCTGTAAGTCTAATATATCAAAAATATTCATTTAGTCCCTTCTAAATTCTGCCCCACCAATTCTTCCCCCTCCTTTTGAACACACTTGCCTCTATTTTCTGTTCTATACTGTTTAACTCTTTGTTTAAAGACAATTTCCATTGGAATGTTAATCCCTAATGTTGAAATTTAAATGGTAGAAAAGAGAGTTTTTAGCAAAATATGTATTATCTAATATTTAATTCCCTACTTGAATTCATGCTAACTTTATGAAGAACTTAATAGGAATGAGGAACCTACTCTAAAGAATCTCCAATGGTTCAAGATCTTTCATTGAAACACAGAGGCTCTATATAGATTGAAAGCTCTGAAGAGCCATTCAGAAGAAAATATTTAGTTATTTAAAGCATTAATTTTTTTAACAAATCTTGATTTAGCACTTAGTGTAATCTCTCTGGAAAGATCCACCAGGAACATGATGAGCCCAAGGTTGTGAGAGTCCTGTAGCCTTGAAGAATGAAGCCCAATAGTATACAATTCTCATGTCAGAAAGCACAATCTACAATGAAAAAATAAATGAAATAACGAGCTGAGCTCATTGTAGCAGGAAGGAATGCCAGTCTGAGACAAACAATGCAGATGTCTATATATAGGTTTGTCTAGAAGGATATTAGAAACAGATGCAGTACTTTTTATTGTTTACATACCAGATAAACATCCACAGCCATATAATACCTAAAAGATGAGAGTTGGTGGTAATCACAGAAAATGCTTTACCAATTACCAAACTGTGTTTTCTGAAACAAAATTAGATATGTGTTATTACAAAGAATATCCAGAAACACCCCAGTGCTAATGCAGAGCTCCAGAATGTCAGCACTTTCACTTTAGCATATTTAAACAGACTTGATTAGGGACTGAGGCCCACTTCCTCAAAGGTGATTAAGTACATAACTCCCACTGAAATCAATTGACTTATATATGAATTTAAAATGGCTACAGAGACGTATTTTGATATGAAATTAATTTTAAATGTTTGCTCACCACCGTGGCAAGTATAGCAAGGTTAAACTCTGTTACCATAAAAAATTTAAAGGTTTTCGTAAATATCTTATATCAGCATTAAGAAAAAAAAGCCCAAACCTACTTAAGGATGCCTGTCATTTTTATGATATCAAATTTATACCACATTTCTGATATTTTATTAAATGATCTTGCAAATTTAACTTCTATAGTATCAATATATTAACATAGCAATAATTATAGTCACTTGGCAATTTCTAACCTTGTCATTATTTTCTCAAGCAGCAGTCCTGGTTGGAACTGTGGAATAATTTAGCTGAGAAATCATAAAATCAGTACAAAAACTTTAATACACAATTATTTTTATAATTATTCCTGACTTCCTAAGTCATTCTGTTTACCTGATGTTTCTGAAGTAGAATTATTAAAAAGGACTTTCAATATTTACTGATTAATGTCAACAGAAATAGCCTCTTCTGTATCCTTGGGTTGCAGTTTCCTTTACTCTCTGCTGTGACAATTAACACCATATATATTGAGCAGCTGCTATGAAAGAAAAAATTGAAAGTGAAGAGACTGTATGAGAACTGCAGCACACAGACAATTAATTTTGTTAGTTTTCTCTTTTATTATTTCAACCATAGAACCAGCATCTAGATTAATTGTTCCGTGCTCCATCCTGCTTTAAACATTTTCTACAAAGGAAGAGGAAGACCTCCCTCCACTTGCAAGAGTTAAATATTTATATCTACTTACTTTTCTGTCTCTTAGGCCTGTGTTTATTCATGCAAGGATATTGTCTGTGATACCAAGGCTGTTTACTTCAGTGAAATTCTTTGGTGAAGGATTCCCTGAAATTTTATGGAATGGTCTATCAATGAGGTGATGCCACGTGCCAGCAGTAAAGTTTTGCAGGTTTTCATGAGAGAATTGGACCTGGAAAAAAGAAATGGCTGAGGAAATGAACATCTCTATAAGAATTAGATAAAGCACATGGGGAAAATAAAGGTAATTTCAAGTGCAAAAAAGAAACTTTGAGGCCAGCATCATCACTCAGGAGCAGTGTCAAGACAAAGGATGTGATGCATGTGACATCACAGTTTGACAGGTTTTTATCTGAGAATTTTTGAGGTAACTGATTTTAACTTGCTCTTTCAATGAAGCAGCTAAAATTGCATTTAATTATCTTGAACATATAAAAACAGTTTTACCTTTTTTTTGTATTGCCTGAAAACTCTCAGCTTTTCACTCTGCCATATCTGTGATATAAGTACTCGGGGCTGATGATTTTTATTTGGAAAACAGCAGTGATCATTCAAAAAGATTAAAAATAAACCCCTAATAACCAACCCAATCAAACTAATAAGTAGATTCAGAAAAGCAAAATCCTGAAAGCAACCCCCTAATTCTTCTTTTGTAATAGTTAGCTTGTTTAATAAACTGAAAGAAAATTACAGGAAAAAGATACTTGAGTCCGTATCTTTTATCACTTAATGTTCTGGATGATTAGTATCATGCAACTTCTTGATAGCTGTTATAAAATATTCAAAACTTTGATTACATATTAAAGAGCTGAAAGGCTGCATAGTCTTTTTTTTTTTTTAAAGTTTAATAGTCTCTAGTAAAAGATCTTTTGTTTGCTGGTTGCTTGGGAATGGATACCAACAGAGAAATTGGACCCTGTCTGTTTGAAGAAGGAATATTATCCTGCTAATGGTGAGAAGTTGCCCTCCAAATTATAGCAGTGGGCATTTCACATATATTTAACAGCAGGAAGTTGTCTTACAGGGGTATAGATCCCACACAGACTTTCCAGAGCACAAACTTAATTTCCTAGCTTTGCCCATCTCCGCCACATCCCCAAGCACTGGACGGGGAGGCTGAGGGGAGTGGAGGTGAGAAATAAATATTAAAATCATGTAGCTTAGCATTAAGCAAGGCTTAATGAGGACTTGGAGTTATACTGCTGGAAAGAGTTTCAAAGAGAGTGATTCAGCTCCCCAAATCCAGACATTCAAAAGCTTAATCGTCCTGCTTAAGCTAATCACCTTATGTTTCTGTTACCTGGCTCATTGATTAATTTGGGTGAATGTCTCCCGGCTTTCTAAATGAATTCAAGAACTGAGAAATTATGTAGGAAGGGAATAATTGATGAGTGTGATAGATAAGACTGTTTTAAGCTTTATTTCTCTTTGAAGCTGTTTTCAAGTAGTCTGTGTGGCAGAGTGCCCCACTTTGCTATTATCCTGAGAATCTTTGTACTGGATATCATACATGCAAAACTACACTATCTCCATAGCTGTGCTAATCTGTATCCAGTCTCTCAGATTTCATTCTTTCTTCTTTTTGGTGATGTAGGAAGAAAAGCTGATTTAAAACAGAGGAAAATTGAAAATAAATTAAATTTTTAAAAATACATGCCGCTTCTCCTCCTCTCAAGTACAACACAGATATAAAATCTGTGAAATGACATTGCATTATTATCCATTCCTAAGGTCTATTCCACCTTGTCAAGCCAAGGTAAAAGGTTTTTTTCATATTATAAAGAAAAATCTGAGATTTTTTTTTTCCCTATTTGTTAATATATGTCTATGTTTATTTTGACCTCCAAGACATGGACATTCAGCCATAGTATTTGGAATTTAAGATGAAGAACACCAAGGAAAATATTGTTTATGAGAGTTAGTAATTTTCTCAGCATAAATATGACTGCTAGTAGTAGAATAACCTACTTTGATAATAAGCAGTGGCAGAAATAATTACATTAATAATTAGTTTAAATATATGATTTTTTCCACAGAAAATTTGACACTGCCATCAATTCAAAACAAAGTGTATTAAGAACTAGAGAAAAGATGAACACAATGTTTTTCCTAATCTAGGGAGGTGTATAGTGGGAAGAAAAAAAATTATTCATCCTTACTCCATATTTTAATTTCTTCTAGATAATAATGTATCCCAAACTCAAGAGAAAATTTATTTTCAGTAAATTCTTATGAATATCTCAAAATGGATAAGATTAAATTAAAGCAAGTTTTTATCATTATGGTTACACTGAAATTTTTTGAGATTTTTTGGAGAAGAAAGTATGTCAAGGTGCTTATTTGAGAAGCACATGTAAAAATTCCATCTTATTCCCTATGATTGGAAATAAAGTTTTCTTTCAACAAAATATTTTTTAGTCTCTAGTGAAAGCTTTATTTTTCTTTAGTTATACACTAGAAAGGAAAGGATTATGATGCTTACTTGCTGTTTTTGCTGAAATCTAGATTGTGAAATAAATCATAACACAGAATAATTGTGCCATACTCCTAGATCTTGAATTTCAAAGAGTACAACAGAGATAAGTAGTTAATTTAATTTTTGCAACTGATTGCTATGATTGTTACTTAAGCTGCAAAATAGCATCAGTTTTGGGGTTGTTGGGGAATGAGCTAAAAGATTATGAAACACTGAGTAGTTATGAATTTATGCTGGTGGATCTCTTTCACACATACTTTTAAATCCATTTTGAAACAAGATGTATAGATATAATACATGGGGAAATCCTCTAAGTAAATCTCAAAAAGTAACTCTATAGTCTTGTTATTTTCTGCTGTTTTTTTCATTAATTTCCTACTCCTCTCACTGCCTTTGCCATTGCTTAGGCATTGTTACTGTTACATCTGAATCTGAGGGAGCTATGACAGCATCTCAGTTTTAGGGTAAAAGGGAAATAAACGGTTTTAAAATTTCACAGAACTAAAAAGAAGACACTTCCAATTTCTGTGTCTCAACTAAAAATTAAAAACATGTACCTTGATCAAAAATTTAGACATTACTATTAACTACAGGGAGATTTAGTCATAGAACATGACTAAAATTAAATTTATGAAACAATAATGAAAATTTATGTTCTAAGAGGCTATAAAAGTTGGGAAAATCTTTCCTAAAATCTTCTTTCTACTAGCTTCTCCTTTCATTCATTTTCTCAGTCTAGATGCATGATGATGCATGCTTAATTTTGCCTGATTTCCAAAATATAAGCATGTTTCTAAAGGAGCATAAGCAGCTAAAGTCAACAGATTTCCATGATACTTCCACCTTTTTTTTTTTAACTTAAGGCACATATTTATGAGCTTTGCTAAATTTAGATGTTGGTTTTTTTTTTTTTTATATGATTATGGTTCTTAAGTTGGGTAGGGAAGATAGGATATGTTATATCACTCACATGTAATTACAAATGCACATTAAAAGGGAAATTCTTTGATCAATAAGGCTCTTTATCATTATACAGCCTCTTATGGACACATGCTCATTAGGAAAGCCATGAATTCAAGTCTTTTATGAGAGCCTCGTTGGTACAAAGTGTACATTTCAAGAACTAGTATATCCAATTATCATCCAGATGCAGCCCAGCGGTGCTGGAAATTACTGCCAATCATAAGATTTCCTCTGAACTTCTAGAAAAGCAGAGCTAGAGCAGAGTATATTGCTGCCTTCTGCACTTCAGGCTAATTTAGGGACCCTTATTGCATACTGTACAGTGCAAGTCTTTGACTCTAGCATGGATAAAGGCAGCAAGTTTGAAAATCAATTTAATGCAGAATACTTGAAATACAGAACGAGGAAATCCTTTCCATTTCTTATCTAAAGCACCTGGAACACACAGTGTTTAATTGTAATTTAAAAGACATGCAAATCTTGTTAAAGATGCCAAAATGGAAATATATTTCCTCTTCCCACTTTTGAATAGTCACTGTTAGCTGCCTGCCTTGCTCAGGTTGTTGTCTATAGCCAGAACACTGCAGGTTTCATATTTGTGTTGGGGCTGGCTCTTGGGCTGTTTGCAAGTTGAACAGGTTAAGTTAAGAACCATGTGCTTACTCACAGTAAAAAAATCAAAATAAAATCAAGTCAGAAAATCTCTTTTAAACACATTTCTGGACTTTACCAGCAGAAAACCAGAAGAAACCAGGGGAAAGTAGAAGCCAGTTGCCCTTTGGATACAGCAGCTTCACCTGCCACTACCTTCTAGGGAAGGATGTATTTACAGTATTTTATCCGTAGCATTGAGTTGAGGATATATCCTTTTTTCAGCCTGTTTCTGGGTGTTTTGGTGAGGAGACGGGGCAGAACATAGACTGAACACAAATTTTTTATGCCTTTAGGCTCTGGAAGAAGTGCCTTTTACAGCACAGAGAGAAATACAGTAAGCAGTGAATCAAAAATTTGCGCAGATTGAAGTTGTTCAATGAAAACCAAGTTCTTTCTTTTGTCTGTCTCAGTTTGGAAGTTGTGGCTGGGGGGTGTGTGTTCTGTTACCATCTGTACCAACACCCTGACCCACAGGCTGTCAGGCTGTATTCTGACTCTGTCAGTGTTGTTTTGTATGACTGCATTGGTTATTTTATTTTTATTTTCTTCCCTAATAAAGACCTGTTATCCCTGCTCCCATACTTTTGCCTGAAAGCCCCTTAATTTCAAAATTATAATAATTCAGAAGGTGGGGGTTTACATTCTCCATTTCAAGGGAGGGTCCTGCCTTCTTTAGCAGACACCTGTCTTTTCAAACCAAGACATTGGCCCAGTGAAGGAGGTCCATATCAAATCCACATGTTCTCCCAGGGCTTGTTCAGTCAAGACTAAGATCACTCACTTTTTTTTGGCTGCCTCTTCAGCAGTATGTGTCCATAAGAAAAAGTTACTGACACTGAAAATTCTGTAAAGATGCAAGGGAAACCAGAGACATCAGAGCCAAAAGCTAAAGTGGAGTTTTCCCCTGCCAAGGTACCATTGCTGTTTTCTAGTGTCTGTGGCTGTCCCTCATCTTCAAAGTGAAAACCATGAGAAATATCCTGTCAGCTTGGGAAAACCTTGCTGGCCGTCCATGTTAAAAAGATAATTCAAGAAGAGTTGTGCAAAATAAGGAAATTTTTAATAGTATAATCTTCCACTGGTCAAGTATAGCGTCAGGGAAATTCATCTTTATTAAAATAACTGTCCTTACACCTGCTAAGGAATGGGTGATAGGATTTCCTTTTAAAAGTCTTGGTTTGTGCTTTGTTAAGTTTTTTGGTTATGTAAAGAGACTACAAATTGTTTTTCTAGCTGGATAATCTAATCTCCATTTCTCTGCAAATCAAAGTT
Organism: Chloebia gouldiae; assembly: GCA_003676055.1. Lineage (NCBI taxonomy): Eukaryota > Metazoa > Chordata > Aves > Passeriformes > Passeridae > Chloebia > Chloebia gouldiae. Next base: position 2,042,379 of record QUSF01000048.1, on the reverse strand, counting down.
TAACCAATTTTATATTCTACAAATATTCACATTCTATTGCTTAGAGTATATCTGGGCTGTTAGAGAAAATTTTAGTACTGATAGTAAAGACTGAAACAGAAGATGCACATTTTTATGTGCTTAATTCAAATATGTCACTTGTTCAATAATTTAGAATAAGAATCTATATAGGGAAAAGTAAATATTATTTATTCTTCTGTAAGAGTCTTTTACAGCCATCACCCTTATGGTGGCTGAGCTCCAGAAAATCAATATTTATTTCCAGCATATTTAAGCTTCTTATATAACTAGAACATTAAGTTTATAATGCTATGTAAAATATCTGATTTTAAGACTCTGACAAGTGTTTAATGTGATACAAATATATTTGCGGAGTAAATGCTATCCCCTGGTGAATAAATTGCATGAAAACAGTTGTGAGAGGTGAATATAACACTTCCTAGAAAAACACTCTTTTCTCTACTTCTGCTATAGAAAATATCAGAGAATTAAGTCCATCACAAAGCTTCAGCCATTTCTGCAGAGGTTCATTGAAGTCTCAGATTTAATACTTAACATTTGAACCACAATAATTTTTTTTTTCACTCTTTGATGTTATACAGCTGGAAGGAGACTGAAATAATGAAAGATAATCTGACTGCTTATAGGTTTGGTTACTTGGACCAGCCATTTTCAAATTGTACCTGGTCTTCTTAAATTGTGTTCATACTTGTCTCCAAGGGATGAGTAAATTCAATGAAATTTATGGATTTTACATTGGCTGAAAACTGAGATTCCAAATTAACAGTTTTTATAGCTCTGGGGTGCAGTGTTCTTTAAGACCTGAAGTGGTGATGTAGTTTTATGTGTTGAAGTTTTATCATCTGAATCACACCTAACTTTCAGATAAGTGCAATTCCTCGGAAAGTAGTGCTTTATAGTTAAGCTCTCATTATTTTTTTTTTCCTGTCACTGATATTCTTTTACGTAGTTTTGTTCAGAATTGACCTTTCTCTTTTAGTTCTCACTAGGTTAGAATGAAATGTGTGTTTTACAGCTGGGCTTGGGCATATAGGACAAGCCTGTCACTCAAATCTGATTCTGTCTTCTTCAGTGCAATCCTTTTGTTCTTATGTTTCCTGTCTATATCAAAGCTACAACACATTTTATAAACGTGCTGAAGTGTTGATCTGGCTCTTAACTCTCATTTCTTTTTCTCTAAAGCTCACAATTTCTTTCATTCATTGCTGCCTAAACTCTGACTTTTCCCTTTCTTTTCCCCCTATTAAAAAAAAATTAGGGAAACCAGAAATAAGGAAGAAGTGAAATATGTATTTTGCATATTCTATATAAAAATAAGTATATATTGATAAATTGAATTTGATTTAAATTCTTCCTAAGAAAGCTTTCTAGATAATTTTCCCTAACTCTGTGATATTTTTAGATGTGTTCTGTTACTGCACTCTTCTATATGACCTGATTATATAAATTTCAGCTATGCATCTAACCCTCATAAAAAGCTAGTTTGTAATAGACTATTTTGGTTAATAACCCTTCTAATTATTAAAACAAATTTTTTTGTCCTGCATGTTGGATGGCTGTAAAGTTAGTTTTCTTTAGAATTGTTTTGAAATTTGAAGATCTTCTGTCCATAGTTTAAGTTGACGTGTATTATTAAATGTATATATTTCTGTGTAGTTTGCATTCTTTAAACAACAGAATGAAGAGTTATTGAAAAAATAGAGTAATTCGAGTGCATTTAGATTAAGTGAGTAATGTTTCTCCATTTAAAAAAATGTACTTTGCTTTGTTTTATCAGGTGTTCCCTGATGGATTTAAAGGAGAGAGAGTAGAAAACAAAAACCCAAAAATGCTTTGTATGCAAGAAGACTTATGGACTATTTTGTTACTTTTCTATGATAACTTGAAAAGGTCAGTTGCCATATTAATTTAATAATATATTGATTCTATTTATAGACATAGACTTTAAATTAAGATGGTATTTTTAAGAGACAATTTTTTTTGTTTATTTTAATTTAGATCTTATTTCAGGCTAAGACCCTTCTAATAGCAATTAAAGAAAAAACTGAAATTATAATAAAAAGCAGGACCCTCTTTAATCAAAGCTCTACTTTAGATGTTCATAAATACATGAGAGAGTTATATAGCAGGCCAGAACGAAATAGAAGGCTCACCAAAAACTTTACTGCATATAGTTTTAAGGTAGGGAAATTTAGTTAAATATTGAAAGATCCTGCTCATTCTAAATATAACTTCCACAGGATGGTCATTAGTCTAAGATATAATCTAAAAAATGCTGTTTTCTAATATTTTAATCTTTCCAAAGAAAAGATTTTAGTAGATGGGATACTTTCTCAATTTAAAATCAAATTCTGTTTAATGCAAATCACTGATGAGTAGTGCCAGTGGCTGACATGGAGATGACTATTAAATTAAAAAGGGGGTGCATATGCATTTCACCTTTGAAAGTAAATTGCCCATTTTTCTTGAGACAGCGTGAGGTTTCTCTGTCCCTCTGAAATCTCTGGGCTTTGAAGAGACATGAGCTCTGTGAGCTAAACTTTTCTCTGTGGATTTTCTATAAATCTCTATGCATTTGTTAGATTTTTAATAATTTTTCCCAATCTCTTCCTTCAGTGGAATTCTTTTTTTAGTTTCTTCAAGAGGTTTTTCTTTCAAGAAATTGTACAAAAATTAGGAAAGGAATGATCTTTACAGTGACAAATTTTGCCTGGGAAGAATTGTGATAACAATGATAATAATATCAGCGATGATGATGACGATAATAATAATAATAATAATAATAAATATTCTAATTTCATTTTTGTTGTGGACAAGAGATACATCAAGGTTATGTAATCAAGAGACATCTTTCAGATTTTATGCTCTCATTTGCATTGATATTAATTTAATTGACACCACAATTAAGGATAACATTACTATCATGGGAGTAAAAGATGCTATGGCACAAGGATAACTAAAAATTTAATCACAGAAGCAAGACAAAACTAAGGCAAATGAGAAGAAAAATTGATAGGTGATTAGAAACTGATAAAACTGGTTTGATCATATCCTACTAAGAAATCAGTAACCATAAAGATCAACCTAGGCAGCTTAACTGCCTTGAAATATTAATAATTATAATATCAAGGGACAACCGGACTAGGTGGGTGGAAACCATCCACAATGCAGAAGGTGCTTGCTACTTACTTTTCAAAGTATTTTTAGCTTGGTGCATGCACTAAAAAATGCAGAGCTTGAGATATTGCAGGATTTTGGGACTAAATATATGTCATATTATATGATTTTTTAAATTCCTATTAGGAATGAAGGGACATATAAGGCAACTGGTGAGGGATCTGGAGAGTAAGTCCTATGAGGAGAAGCTGAGGGATCTGGAGGTGTTTATCCTTGAGAAAAGGAGGCTCAGGGGAGATCTTATCAATCTCTATAAATCCCTCAAAAGTGTTTGTAGGCTGTGGGGGGATCAATCTCAGCCCCCAGGTAACAAGTGATGGGACAAGAGGAAAGGTGCTCAAGCTGCACCAGGGGAGGTTTGGATTGTACATCAGGAAGAATTTCTTCCTTGAAATGGTGTTTAACCATTGGAATGGGCTGCCCAGGGAAGTGGTGAATTTGCCATCCCTGCAAGTCTTCAAGAAATTACTGGATGTGGCACTTCTTGATATGGTTTTGTTGGCATGGTAGTGCTTGGTCAAGAGTTGGACTCAATGACTTTGGACATCTCTTCCAGACTTAATGATTCTTTTTCTATTCCTCTGTGACTCTACGATTCTAAGATCCCATGAGTCTGTGAATAGAAAGGAGCAGCCAACAACTTCCCTACAATTATTTGGACCAAATTTATCTGAAAAGCTGAGTGAAGGGTGCTGTGAGAGGTGTGCAAAGAGCCACGTCCAGCAGAGATGGTGAGGCCATGGCACTGTCACTGCACAAGGGTAGTTATCAGACAGCTGGGGCTCTCAAAAGCCCTTCCTTCAGCCTTCAGACCCTTGGACAAGCTCTACTGAGAGAAAATTGGAGCTTTCAGCTTCTAGTTGTGAAGAGGAGGCCTTGATAGCAGGAATGGCAGTAATTCAGCTGTTGGTCAGCAGCTTTGAGTGCCTTGAACAAAAGGGATGTAATGTTTTCATTTGTGTCGACCCTGAGGTGGTGTTTGGCATAAATTAATTCAAATTGTTATTTATATGTTTTTGCTCTTTGTGCTTTAATATCATTCAAGCATTTTCTCTTGCCTCTCCCATTCCTCTTTGTAGAAAAAGGGACAGGGAGGTTGAAGAATCAGCTGCCTTGCTTCACTCCCTGATCTTCTCTTGCTGGTTCTCCTGCCAATAAAGATCAGTGCCCCAAAGCACTTTTTTGATTTGACTTATGTGTTTCAAAGTCTCTTTTGGAGGAATAGTGAAGAGTTAACCTAATTAAATCTGCTGCCTCTAACAACACATAGATGCAGATGATAATTTGATTTTTGCAGTCAGATTTTGTTTTTTAAAACTCACTACTGATGTATGATGTGAGTGATATTTTTCAGAAACCTATGGGGCATAGCTCTGTTTTCATTGAATTCCTTGGACTTCTGGGAATTGATACAGGTTCTGGTTTTGCATCTGTAAATTAAGCACTTCATATCAGTGAAGGGTTGCCTGAAAATCCTTTCTGACATTTTTATAGCCCTCTTTTAAGCAGAACAACATTTTGAGATTTTACTGTAACAGTGTTGTACAGAACAAAGTAATTTTCTGATTAAAGTGTGTGTGATTGCACTTCTTTGCATTATGCTCCACTGTACTAGCTTGTGCTTTTAAAATGCAAGTATTTCAAAGAAATGACTGAGTTTTAGACAAATGTCACTCTTCTAGATCATTACATAAACTTGCACTGCTTTGAAAAGATTATTCTTATGTATGTCCACTTATCATGACAAGTTTCTGAAATTATTCAATAGTCCTAATTTATTTACACAATTTTCATATTATCTCTTCTATTTCATAGACAGGCATGTCAGTTCATTAAAGCAATAAATAATTTGATAAAAAAAACAGAGATAAAATTTGTTTTAGCACATTTGCATAGAGAATAGGAAGGATAACCTGTGACTAACTTTGAAGACAGCAACTTTCTGATTTAGGTCAATCAGTTTAGATAGGCTTAAAAAAAGTGAATTCTACTAAGTTAAATGCAGTTTTCTGATTCAGATATATGGTATAAGGATACAGAAAGAATATAGTGACTATATTGAAAGAATGGTGATCTACACCAGTCAGTTACTTATTTTATATATATTTAATCTCCAGTTATCAATTGCAATGAAGAATTAATAGGTAGTATTCTAAAATATAAATGATGTAGTCTCAATTTCTAGCATTTCACTTTACATACAGGTCTTCAGTTGCACAGAAATGTTGCATCCCATTGGTTTTGCTTTTTTACTTGTGATTATTTTATCTGTTCAAGCAGAAAAAAAATCAGTCAGCAATGTCCTTATTTGAGGGTGAAAATGAAAATGACAATGAAAGAAAGCTCACTACAAGCAGAAATTTTAATAAAAAGACCGAATTTTAATTCATTGATATTTAAAACACTAGATAATGTCACTCAGCCTATCAGAATGTATTCCTTTGTGTAGAGGAACTAGGCAGTGTCTTTCTATTTTTGTCATAAAAGTTTTGAATTTCCTTTCATGTTACTGTTAATTCCACATGAAAAAGAATTCAGAAATTCTCTTTCCTACTTTTTTGCTTGTAGAGCTAGTATGTTTTAGCATAATAATTCAATTAATTTCTTTCAATGTAAGTCTACAACTATTTTGCAATTTGTCTTTCTCCTTTAATCCATACTCTTCAACTTGAAAGCAATACATATTTAGGTTTTTGTTTTAAATCTTAAATATTTCTCAGATATGCTTCTATACCAGATTTAATAAAAATCTGGATCTGCAAGGAACTGTGCAAGGTCACATAACTGAATGACTACAAGCATTAGATTTTTAGTACATGGAAGTGACTAGAAAGTCTTAAAAATTTTTATATGGTTTTCATTATTTATTTAATTAATACAAAGATTATTCATTCTTTCTGAATGTTTCTCATACCTTTCTCCCTATTCCCAAGCAACTATTACTTCATAACTTCTCATTTTATTTGGATTTTTTTGTTTATTAATTTTTTGGGGAAAAAATTCATTGCAATTAGAAAAGGTCTCTTAGGACATAAAGCAAGGCCCTGCAAATACAGAACTCTGTTACATAGAATTTAGTCCCCTGTGTTTTAACCATTTCATTTTAATTGTTTTGAGGAAGATCTAGCACACTGTAGATTATTCTCAAGAGACAAAAGTGGAAATATCCTTCTCACTTACAATCATTCATTCTTCAAATTCCGATTATGTCGTCCTTTTCTCAATTTGATCTCATTATTTCTAGCTATATCCCATTTGTATTTTTAAATAATTACTCTTGCCCCTTGGTGTTTACTTTCTCATTGCTTTTGACAGATATATCTTCTCCCTCTCCCCCCACTTAATTGTTGGTTAGTCAAGCTGTACATATTTAATATTTCTAAGCCTTTCTTATGCATCATCCTTTCCCACCCATTAAGCCCCTCTTTGCTCCAAATTCCTTTCAGGGTGTCAAAGTGCAAAAGTTGGAGCTGATTGCACTTTTCAGGTGTTCTCCAGATTAAATTTGAAAGAATCTTTGTTGACTTGCAAAGAAATGACAGCTCAGTTCCTTGTTTATGCTAAGGTCCAGTTTCTACACTGTGACAATACAAAATATCTTCCTAGAGATGCTGATTTCCTTGCTGCTACTGTAAAATAGCCTAAGAGCACCAAGGCGCTGGCTGATGTTTATCAACTTCATTTACACATAATCCAAACTTAAAAATTCAAATTTCACAAGTCTTTTTTGTTGTGCTATAGATACATCTGTGTATGGAGGGGTTAATCATTAAAGGGCCAGCAGCAATGGAAATATGGCCTGGAAATCAGTGTTAATCTCCAGTCATGAGCTGCAAAAGGGATTCTAACACACAGATTACAACAGAAAACACAGACTACACCAGTACAGCTTGTGATGGGAGAGCTTTTTGAAAATATCAAAATTATCCGATGAGCAACATTTGCCAACACCACAACGTCTGTAAATTTTTTCTGGCACTGTTTTTACAAATAAATGGCCTTCACTTGAAAAATCTGAATTAAATGGGTAGGGTATATCTGAATTACTATCTGCTGGTCAGGTTTATCTGAAACCACAGCTTTATTGGCAGGTGATATTTCAGCTCAGAAACAGATGAGCAGCTCTTGCTGTTTCTCTGACGCCACTGGCTTCTTATGCAATCTAAATAAATTACTGAGAATGGCTCTGTAAATCAGGGATTTGTATTGACCAGCCTTGGAAAAAAATAATGTGTGAAAGACCCAAGCTGGGAAGAAGATGGGAGATGAATTTTCTTGCTAAATCAAATAAAACAAATAAAAAAAAATCTTCACAAGGTAAATACATTTGTAGCTAACCATGGAGATTATGTATTATATCCATTTTCCTGTGTTTGTAGGCATATTTCAATTTCTAAAGAGATCTCTCATGTTTGCTGGAGTAGCTTGATATCAAAGAGGGAAAAAGGTCCCAAATCCTTAAACTATACGTGTGGGTAGAAATGTAATGTGCTTAAATCTGTATATATATTGATAAAAAATAGATGAATATAAACAAAAATATTTATATCAGCATATTTCCTTCTGTTGTTATGTGAACATCTTGATGAAGGCTTTAGCCAAATGTCTGTTTGCAGACTCTGATACCCTACCATCATTACTGTTTAATCTTTAAAAAAAGTCATTAAAAATACTGTATTCACATTCAAACAAGGTCTAAACATTCAATTTTAGTCCAAAATATTTAGGTGGCCTCTAAATGCATAAATAGAAATGAGAAGGGACAACATGAGGAACACTATCCAATGCATTCATAAAATCTCTTTTAAATAAGGTGCCTCTCTGAAAATAAGAACATAAATTATATGTCCTGGATGTACCTTATCAAATATACTCACTTGCCTGTGGATCTTAGTTTTTGAGATGGCTTAATTCTGAATCTTTTCTCAATTTCTTTTTAAAATATTTCTAGAACTCTGGTTTAATTTCCACTTGACTCTCTTTGCTCACTAACTCCTTAAGCTTTCTACTTCTGACAGATTACAAAGGTATCATTAAGTAATGCAAGGTCCTGTCCTATTGGTAGACAATCCTGTTGACCTTCATTTCCCCCTCTCCCATCCTGCATCCCATTTTAATGCTGGCAGTCTCATTTTTACTTTATCTAGGCTTTTAGCCCTGCACTTCTAAAACAAGCACAGCAAACCATGAGGCTTTGGTGCCCTGGTCTCACCTTAGAACTGTGACTTTTCAAGGCAAGCTAAAGGGTAATGACTGTAAATGGTTTTATTCTCCTATTATTTATATTTACTTTTTACAGTTTTAGTGGAAATTACTTCTTTCTTTCTGAAAAGGCTGGAAAGTGTAAAGGCATAGCGAGTTTGTGCTCTCATTTTCACTAACTCTGGTGAGTCAAGACATGAGAATTATCTTTTAAGTCTCGCCATCCTTTAGTCTTGTCACCTGGTCCATTCCCTGGCTTTGATATTCAAGTTCCTGTGTGGAATTAATATGGTCACACATACATTAACCTGTGATGTTAATACTTGTTGGCAGTGGTGAGCTGAACCTTCTCTGTGCTGTTTCTTCTTCTGTGCTTAGCTCACTTTGACCTGGCTTGAATATGCATGATTTGATTAACCCCTGGCCAGTAATGAGTAAAGCCCTGAAAAAAAAATAAAAAAAATAAGGTCTGGCAATGGTTCTAATCACCCTCTAAATCTCTGTAAAACAAGCTGGTATGAAAAGGACACAGGGAATTTAATGCCAGTGATTTTGTTTTCTAGGCAGAAGGGTATTAAGCAAGCTTCTGCAAAGTACATATTGCACTGCCCTTTCGTTTCAAGTCAGAGAAGGAAGCAAAGGCTTCATCTGTCATGGGGCTGAAAAGCTGCCAGGTATCTCAAAACCTCATCTTTCATCTTCAGTGAGGAAAGCTGAAATTAACACTGCTGATATGAAGGCAGGTATAAAATCATATGAGTTCAAGATGTGGATCTAGATATAGACAGTCACCTTAAAATACAAAAAAAAAGGAGGAAAGTAGAACTCTTCAGCTGGGTAAATCTTAGTATTCCATATTTATGAAAAGCACATCATAACTGTAAACCACAGGGAAAAAAACCCTCCATGTACTATATTAAAATCTCCCTTTGTAATGTCAAATTCACTTGCATTAGGATAGTTTTAATGGAGATACCTAATTTGTCTCTTTTGAAACTTTATTCAGGTACCCAATATAAACAAGACGAAGCATTTAAAGAAAATTGCCTGTAGTACGTCTTAAAGGTTGTAAATAGCCATGAGCCATTACCAATTGTTTAGTCAATACCCACACACAAATTTCCCCCTTTTATTATGTACAGCACATCTATTCAAAATGCTTAAATACCAAGTACAGCATTCCACAATAATCTTATTTTGTTTTCTAAACGCTATCTCTAAGATAGCTTTTAGTAACGTGTAAGCTTTGCACACGTGGGCATTTGTGCAACTCAGCTTTCTACTCAGCCTAATTGTATTCCTCTGAAGTAAAGTTTTCCATCAAGTTTTCCATCCTGTTTATTCTACTTGCCTGGAAATAGTCATCCTAAAATATGGAGCAGCTTGGTGGGTGCAGGATTTTTACTTTCTGTTGTACCATTCCTGAGCTGCTGACAACCACGTGAGGACTGAGGTCAAGAAAGAGCACAACTTTGGTCCCAACCAAGTCTGCATTGTTTCCTTGGTGGCAGAAAAGGTGCAGCAAGTTTGTTCTTTAGCTGTGATTTATGTTTGAATAGACACTTCTATATGGCATGGAAGTGGGTTTTTTCTCATGACACTAAAACTGATCAGCTGTGTAACAAGAATTGTGTTATGATCTGGAACTGGCTTTGCAAAAGGTGAAGAGAAGAATGTTGCTGTGAGGACTGATCTGAGGTATTTTTAATACCTCCTTCAAATGGAACATTTTTTTCTGTTACCTCTAGTAATTACTGCATTAACAAAGTCCATTATAAGGCAGACAAATTCATCATAAGATTTTTTGCTAAAAAATGGCTATTGATAGCCTTGGAAGACCTGGTGTGACAAAACAGTTTTGGAATTATGTGACATAGGCTTTAATTTCCATAGCAATGAATAAATATGGGGTTTATTCAATTTCTAAAAATATATTCCTTAAAATACCCCAAAAAGCCAACAGGTAATCTAGGTAATATCAAGTAATGCAAATTAAGATCTTCTAGATCTTTACCCTAGAGAAATCTGTGGATTTATATCTTTCAAAGATCTCTCACAATTATCTAAACAATTTATCCTTACTATGCTTTTATAAAACATAAACAATATTAAATGAACTGCTGATTTTTTTTCCTTCATTGTGAAATATGGTGTGGAAATTAACTCATAATAATTGAAGAATAAATAACATTTTTTCTTCAGTGATTTAATTGCAGCAGAAAAAATTATTTTCTCTCTAAGAGACTGCCTTAGTAATTGTGTTTGACTTTATCAAACACAAATGACAAAAGAATAAATTTATATCAGGTATAAAAACCTAATTTTTGTTGTGCCAATGACTATCTGCACATTTAGGTATTGAAGATGTGGCTCCAGCCTCTCTAGGTAAGGGTGTATTTGGAGAGAGGCTCTGAAAAAAATGCTGCAGAAAGGCAATTAAGATCTTCCAGCTTTTTCACACTATGTGCATCTGCAGCAGGCAGGCTCCAAAGATGTGTCTCTGGACATGCAGGAAGAAAGGTTTAATTAGTAACAGAAATGATGAAGTCCTTTGAAAATTTTTGGTGATTAGCTTGTATGGATAAAGTTGTCATTTTTCTTTTGCCTATGGGGCACAGGTCTGCAACTGCATTTCTGTGCAGCTTTGCAGGAAGTAAAAAGGCAGCAAAGAGAGGACACTTCTTTTTGCCAACCCACTGTGAATAGAAATAGAAACCCTTGTCAAAGTAAGGTTATTAAGAATGTTATTAAAAATAAATGTAAAAAAAAAAAAAGAAAATGAATGACTATATGTTTTTTTGTTATTTCTAGGGATGAGAATGTGGTAACTTATGTCTCAAAGAAGATGGAAGCATCACAGTAAGTGAGATTATTTTATACTTTTTTGATAGTATAGGACTGACCAAAGAAGAGATATGGAGTAAGCTGTATCATCAGAAGATCCCAGTGTTTATTTTCATAGAGAAATATGATGTTGACTGTAGTTGCACTTTAATTATTTGTGACAGCAGGGAAAACTAAAAAGAGGGATATCAGGATCCTGTGAAAGAGGGAGCAGGAATGCTGATGTTACAATGTTGTCTTTGGTAGATGGAATTCAGACAACTGCTTCTAAATATCAGAAAAATTATCAATAGGGAAATTCTTACTATTGTTTTGAATTGTTCAGAAGGTTTGAACAAGTCAACCTAGAAATCCCCTCAGAGGCTAGAAATATGTTTCTGAACTGCTGGATAAGATGAAGTCAAAATCAACAGCACTTCTGTTCTGCTTTATTTCAAGAAGCTCAATTGTTGAATGTTGCTCTTTGAATGATTTTTTTTTTTTTCATTGTGGCAAGGAAAAAATCAAACAAAATAATTAAAATTTGATCCAGCCCTTATCTATTTTCTCCTAACTGAGCATAGCTGCTTTTTAACTAGTAAATAATCCTTCCTACCCTTGTAGCTCTTGCAATTTGCTTTAAATTGATCATTTTACTTGATTGACAAACTAACACACATCTTTTTTTTTAGGACTAACACTGTCCTTCACATATGAAATGTAATTATATGATTGTGTTGGAAACTCCAGGAAAAAATGTTAGCCCAAGAGTTAAGCCTGACTGTTAAACAAAACCCAGACTTCCAATATTATAACCTCTGAGCAAAAATTAGCATGCCAGATCCCCAGGCAATCAAAGCACACACAAAGCACAAAGGATGAGGATTTCATCCTAGCAGATGTGTTATTGATAAAAATGGCCACTTTTGGCTTTGTGATTATTTGCTCAGATGTTTAATCTTCACATGATAACAGAACTTGAAGAAAGTAGCTGCAAGGCTGTTTGCCCATGTCTGAAGCCAAGAGCTGGACGTGCACCTACAGAGCTGGATGGAACAATGGCCAGCTGAGCACAGCGCCCTGGCAATGGGGCAGCAGCCAGAGGTCAGGTTCAGCACATTGATCTCCTCATGCCAAATGAGCCAGACCCAGCCACAGAACCTCAGGGCATGCTTGCTTTTGCCCGTGCAGCGTGGCACAGGAGATTTGCTTTAACCTGCTCCAGCCCTGAGCCATGCTCTTCCAGCTCCACTGCTTCTGGTCCAGGCATGAGATTAGCCACAACTAGATCAGTGAGGGGGTGTGGAATGGAAGAGCTCCCTGCAAAACCTGGGCTTCAGAGCAGAGCCTCTTCCCTTGAGGTGTGACACTTCTGTAGCCAAATCTGCCTTCAGCTCCCCTTTGGAAACCAGATGTTGGAAGGAAGAGTTTTCAAGCATATCACATTTCCAAGACAGCTACCCTGGTTAATAATGCTGTGATAGCATTTATTACATGTCCCACGCTGAGAATCTGCAAATGATGAAAGGACTGGGTTTGGCCATGGTGTGCATCTGCCAGGTTGGTGAGCTTAAGCTGATGCCAGTAGAAAGAACAAGAATACTTGTATGAAATGTGCCTCTACACTTACACTAAAACTGGCTGTGCCACTACACTTATCTTGGATTTATTTTTTTTTGTTTGTTTTCTTTTGGTTTTTTTTAGACCATTTAGTCTCACCAGTTCAGGTCATTTCTAGGCTGGGAATTAATTTTCATCTTCCTCAATATACAGGCCTGCCCTTAGAGCTACGTGCTTCCTTCTCACCTGCCTTTCACTCTGATATAGTCCCAGGTGAGGAGGGTTGGAATGGTTCCTTTATTTCAAAGTTCTTTTATTTTTTTTCACACATTGGGATGTTTGTGATATAAGCACCAGGATGGATTTGTCAGCAGAAGGAGGTTGTTGTAGCCCCACCTCTCAACATAGACACAGTGTGCAGTGCCTTTAGCAAGGAAATCAAAGACAAATCTTGCACAAAAATGCAATCTTGCCTTCTGCACAACAACAACGAATCTGAAACTTTTTAATTATATGAGTTGGTCCCCAGTAACTGTACACTTAAAAATACTGTGGAATAAAACATGCATCTCAGAGAGCTATGCATTACCTCCACAAATCCTAAAGGAGTGCCTTCGGATTAGGAGACAAGCAGCACAAATCACAGAAATGAGATATGCCTGCAAACATGTAAAGCAATGTAGGTAATAAATACATCCAGCATTTATATATAATTTACTGTTAGGTGATTAAATATCAGTGCAAATGTTTCTCAAAGTAACTCCTACATATTTTAGCTTTTATTTATGTTTGATACATGCCAATGTACCTAGCTCTGCATAAAATGTTTGGCTTATTTCCTTATCACACATTGGTCTACTCACATTTATTTTATTACCTTTATTTCTGATTTACTCCAAAATTACTGAGAGGGGTGGTTGAGGTCCTTCATATCTGGAAACAGTAGTACATCTTAAAGGCAATTCAGAATTACCAAAATGAATGGCTTCCAGAAACAGATATAATAACTCAAAGGAAATAGTTACTATCTGTTTGGTAATCTGTTTGGTAAAATGTTTGGTACATTTTCAGCTGTTTCATAAAATTCATAGAAAATTTCTTAGTAACAAATTTTCATGTGTAGTCTGCACATTAAATTTGGACTCAGAATTTGTTGCAATCATTTCCAAATTCCAGAAAAGATATTCCTGAAAATTTTCTGGATGCCTCAGAGACGGGGGTTATTTTTCCTGGTGATTTTGGTGCTTGAATGTGAGTGGTAGAAAGGGCAAGAGAGTAAGGACAGAAAAGATCAATGCATAACTCTGCCAAGGGCAAACCCTGTGAACATTAAGAAAGGCAACTTTGTGCAGAAATATCTGTCAAAACCATCTTAAATTTATACAGAAAATTATGTTTGGATCTTAGATCATTACAAATCCAAGTGCTGATTGCAGGACATTACATCATGACACCTCAGCTGTTTGATGGAGATTAGGCATCCTTGTGCCTGAGGGTTTATGCCAACAAACTGGGAGTCCAGCCAAGATGACAGACCAGAAAAATGAGGTACCAGCTCTGCAGCATCCATAAGACATCAAGGCAGAATGCCATAGTTTCAAAATATTCCAAATTTCATCTACATAAATGATTTCATGGGATGTCATTTTTTCCCAGTTAGTGGAAATTTAAAAGAATGATCTCTTCATTTAAAAGAAGAATCTCTTTACTGACAGATAATTCCTTTTTATGAAAATTCAAGCTGGAACACTTTGAGCAAGTCCTAGGTATATTTTTTACCCAACAGGACTCCCATAAAATTATTTTTAATCCAATAATCTGCTAATGTAATTTCAAATTCATTAAAAAAGTGTAACAGAATCCGTCACATTTTAAGAAGAAAGGAATTTTTTTTGCTATCCAAAGGCGGAATTTAGATAACTTATCATGAAAATTTGTTGATAAAAACATCAAAGGATAAATTCCTCTTCTCTGTCTGCTGCGTTCTTTTCTCATCTCCACCAAAAGAGGGAACAGATTTAGGTTTTTCTTTAGCTCAATGAGAATTCTAATTAATGATGGCAAATATAGCAATTACTATGCAAACAAATATAGTACAAGCATGTGTAATTGTTATTATGTTTTGGCAATCATTTATCTTTCCCCAAATTTAAAGCTTTGCACAGTTAATGAATGGCTTTCATTTAAATTCTGTAATTCCCCATTCTATATATTGTTCATTAATTTCACTGAACACTGGATGAGAGAATATTACTATCTGCATCTCAAAAAAAAAACCCAAAAAAGTCCCTCTATGAGAAAAAAGTAGCTCCTTATGGAAACTACATATTGCAATATCAGTGTTTTTTTAGTTTGCTGAAGTACTAAATAGTATGAAATAATGTGATTCTGGAAAAAGTCTTGAGAGCATTCATTATTTTCAAAATTAAAAAATGAATGCATTTCTTAGGTCACACATTGTAATGAAGGAAAGTTTATTTTAAATTTTTAGGGGTGATATAATAATAGAATATTCCTAAATTATTTGCTTGGTATTTCATTCTATTGAGACTTTACTTTCACCTTTAAGTGTTTTCCTGTAAATATGCCTTTTTTTACTTTTTTTTTCTTATACACACACACACAGAGGTTTTCATATATAGGAAAACAGGCAAAGAATGTATATGCTTGTATATATATGTAAATAAAACAAAACCACACGTATGCTTGCAGTTTTTTTGCATATATTTTCAAAGTCTTATTGATTCTGCCCAGCTGTCTGTTTAAAATACACCTTCTGCTCTCTACCATGAGAGAGTGCAGCATTTACCAGACTTGGGGGCCTGTGTCTCTGACCTATATTATTCCTGTGCACAAAGAAAAGGCAAGAAAACTCAATTTTCTGCAATTGGTTACTCTTGCAAGCATTTAATATTATGTGCTTACATTCTACTGCACAGAAACAACTATGTTGCATATATGATGTAAGTGATGGTGCATATTTATAATCAAAGGCTACAGGCAGTATGAACTAAAATCAAAAATCTTGTGAACCACTGCTCTGTTTTGACTACCTTCAAAAAAAAAAAAAAGGGGAAAAAATTAATCTCCTCTTTATTTTTTTTCCCATCTAGTTGCTCGACTGATTTATTTTAAATATTAGAATTACAGTTTTAAAGGATATATCTTGTTTATGATTTAATTTGTTTTTTTATGTATGCTCTGCTCCAGATGTGTATTGGTTCATAGGATGCCCCCCAACACCCTGGAAGTTTGGAGAAGAGCAAGGAAATTTCTTCGTTTCAACTTCTAAACAGTTTTTAAGTAGTAAGTCAGAGATAAAAGTCAGAATTTCCTGCATATTTTCACCTTCTCTGCACCGATGAATTTAAATAAACCTTTATTACAGTAGCACTGCTCTGGTCATTACCTTGCAACAGTATTGCTTCTGAGCAGTTCAATTTTTTGTTTGTTTGGGTTTTTTTTGGTTTTTTTTTGTTTGTTTGTTTGTTTGGTTTTTTTTTGCTTAATCTGAAGTGCAACATTTCAGAAGTAATTTTCTTTTTCCGGTTGCTAATGGGTAGACCCTGAATTGTATTCCTGAGGATCACTGCAGTTTTCTGTACTTCATACTCCTTTTTACACTGCAAATTCCTATACATTTAGCTGTGAGGAAAAGAACTGGGAGGGGAAGGTCTTGTCAGAAAAGCAATGAAGCAAAACTTAGGATACATGGATTTAGTTTCTAGCACAGCTCTGCATGTCTTGAATGGTCAAGCTGCTCAGGGACAGATCTTTCAAAAGCACCTTAAGACTTTCCAAGTGCAACTCGCTTGCATTTTGGAAAACAAAAGTCATGGTTTTCTTCTCACAGCACACTTTCAAGGCCTATTGGATAACCCCCAAGGGTGTAATAGATTTTCATAAATTCCATCAAAATCATTTTGTAAAAAAAGAGAAGATAATGCTTCTTTTATTTCTTCTAATGAGTTACTCTGTGAAAAAAAAAAAGCTGTGTTTTAAAGTGTTTGCTTAGTACAATGAAGCTGGGAGCTGAATGGCAGTCTGCTGAATAGTGATGGTGATTCTATGAACAAATTTATATTTCCTGTGCTGCCCATTTCACTGTCTGAAGGAACAGGGCCACAAATTGCTCAAGGGCACCAAATGTCACAGGAGGAATAGACGGCTGAGTACTTCTGCAGATGATTGAAACTCAGCCAATTAAATAAATATAAGGGACTGCATTAATTATGGACTTGATTTAAAGCATGATCTTAAAGTTCCAATTAGGAAAACATTTGCAAACATGCTTAAGTCCCATCATAGGTCATAACTGCGTTTCAGCTTTTCCCTAGAAATCAATCTGGCATTAAGAATTACATATGAATCAAAGGATAATTTTTCTATAAAATTCTTTATCTCTCAGAGTCAATCTTTCAGTAACTTGTGGATATCTGAAAGCAGTTTCGTGTCTGTGAAATGGTGCACAATTGTAACTTCATCAGCCATTGCCAGATCCATTTCTGCATGTATACCCATGTGAAAAAAAATTTTAATATTCACATTGCTGAGAAAATACAGCATTATTATTAAAAAATAAAACCCATATGAGATTGTATTGTTATTTACATGTTGTATACTGCAGAGTATGAGTGTAGAAAATTACATTTCTGGTAATAAAACACAACATAAATAATTAATTATTGATTTATTTTTTATCTTCATACTAGGAATTTAAAATGAATTGTGATTAATCCTGATTTTGCCTGGTAATTAATGGAAATTAAACTGTAGGTCCACAGTTAGATTTTGCTGTTCCATACGCTTGTCTTGTGAAATCAGTTTGTGTTGTTGCATATGCTTTATTAAATTCTTTATTCAGGGATTTCCAGACACTTTCAAGCATATGGGGCAGCAGTTTCTAAGTGTTAACTGAATGGAATCTGGCTTTGAGATATATCAGTGAACAAAATACCTCTGGCACCTCTGGATCCATTGTCAGTGAATTCAGACAACAGTTTGGGGAGGTAGGGAATGTAATGCTAAGAGATAGTTATGAAAATTCAAAATAACATATAAAAACTCCCTATATTTACCTCAAAAATTATACTCCAAACAGTTAATAATATTAAGAGGATTAAAACTACTATTCATATATATGTGTGCACGCAACATAATTTTCTCATCCAATTAACAAAACCAGGAGTGATGTTCCTCATGGTGTAATTTTCTATTTTGCTTAAGGTAAGAATCTTAGTCTTTTATGTTTAAAAAACCACTGATTTAATATGTAGAAATCTCTTATTTAAAATGTATCACCTGCTTTTCCTTCTGCATCAAGCAACTGTGTTCAGGGGAAAAAAGGACACCATGAACAGAAAGTGCTCCTGACACAGTAATGTGTGCTGTGGGTATTGGAAAAAGGCACCCCAGGAGGCACTGCTAGTCCTGCATTTCTCCAGACATCCAGAGGATATGTAAAGAGACTCAAAGGCATCTTTTATCCTTCAGGTGACAGATCTGGGGAGAGGGGAGTGGGGTCCAGCTCCTGGTCACTGCGAGCTTGGGTCCTGGGCAGGGATGTGTGAAGATTGTCACATCACAGGCCATTGAAATTGGCTTTTTATAACAACTTGTGCAGGCATATCTTACACTGGTTTCTAGACTGATTTGTTTGGTCTTATAATAAATCACATCTGGTTCAGGAGGATCGCTGTGAGACCTGGTCAAGCACAGGTCAGAAAAATCTGATTTTTGGCAGGTGTGTGATGGGAGCAGGAGCCCTCCTAGTGGGTTTAGTTGATAGGACATGGATGGCTGTGTTTGTCCCAGGTCAGTTCACAGGGAAAATTATAATCCTTGTGAAGTGGCTTCCTTGAAACCATCACTTGTATTTCCCACCCTCAGTGAATTCTCTATTTGTCTCTCTCAGTATTGCCTTTCCCTGAAAAAGCTGCTTACTTACAGATAAATTTTCATACTCTCTTCACTCTTCCAAATGACTCATATCTCTCCAAGTCTCTCCTCCTGAACAGAATAATAGGATCCTTCTTGCTGTCATTTATCTCTGTGAACACCCTGAATTATAATAGCCAAGCAAATAAGATTCAAACAAATGTTTTAAATTATGGGGTTTTTGGTCTATCACATTTGCATATGATGAAATTATACGACCTTTATGATAGTCCCAAATGAAGTGAACAAAGTGGAATTTGTATAAAAGAGGAACATTTCAAAGATTATTTCCATCACTGGATATAACCAGACCTATTCTTTTTCTCTTGAAAATGGCTCCCAAGTTGGCCAAAATTACAAATATATCCTTTAAGGAATATAATTGGAGAGTGCTTTCAGATTTGGTTGTTTCTGAGGAAGCTTTGCACCTTTAATTCATTCTTTACAATAATGGGGTAGTTCCTCACTGTGTCATTATAAATTATGATAGAGATCCAGCTGAGTCCTTGGAATTGAGTGCAAATTTAGTACTAACGTTTCTTGGGAATGTAGAAACTTAATGAATAGGAAATTTATAAACGATTGTATTCTACCAAAGCAATCTGCTTGTAAGCTCTTTGTTCTGAATCCCATCCCTTGTGCACAGCCTCAAAAAATCCTTTGGGAGTGATGAGTAATGCACCAGAGTGAACAGAGGCTGGATTTGGAGAGCAGTCAAGATGTTTCTGATCACTTTGGAAAGAGACAATGTCATTATACTAAGTGAGCACCAAAGTGAGCCATGGGGTGGAAATTGCAAGATAAAGCCAAGGGGGTTATTTTTAGTCCGTCATCCACATGTTTTAGACCCTTTAGGAAGACTATGCTAGTTTTACAGAATGTTGCATTTATTTTAAATTATTTGAGATATTAAAAATCGCTGTGGCTTTAAGTAATGTTTTTAGTGTTCAGATCTATTTGACACATCTGTCTGGAGCCATGGGAAAATTGCAAATTAAAAAGATCCACAAGATAAGCACACACCAGTGTCTGAGGGAGACTAGTCATTTGGGTAGACCATTTTTTTTGCATGCTCTGACCCAAATAGCTTATTTTTCCCCTTTGATTTAGAACACAGAAGTTATTTTCTATTTGCAGATCAGGTTATTTGGGTCAAAGCTCTGGAGTAGGCCTAAAGTATCTGAAGAGCTGGGGGTTTTCTTTTTCTTGTTTGTTTCTTTTTATTTTTTTATTTTGGGGTTTTTTTGTTTTGTTGTTTTGTTGTTTTGGTTTTTTATTTGTTTTCCTTGGTTTTGGTTTTTTGTTGTTTTTTTTTTTGTTTTGTTTTGTTTTTTGTTTTTTGGGTTTTTTTTGCATCAGCTTTGTTCTACTTCACTGCTGCTCCACATTTTAGCATCAGCAACCAGTGCCACCTCCCTGATCCCAGAGCAGCAAAGCTCCATCTGGGTCGAGGTGCAGGTGGGATAAATATGCCTTGCAGGTGTGTGTGTGGCAAGGACATATCTTTTCAAAGAGAATTAAACATTAGTTTGCAAACTATATGAGCTGTATGCAATACACATGCTCTTTAATAAGCCACTTGGTGCAGCATTTCTGAACTGCAAATATAATTCAAAAAGTTACCTTGACTGAGAACTCTGCCATTAGGCAGTAACAGGGAGAAGGTATTGATCAAAAATTCTGTAGCCAGAAAAGAGATACAGGAATAACCTCTTAGTCCAGTTGCCCTTAACATCTGTGGAAGAGCAGGAGCAGCATATTACTATTTTGGAGTGGATAACTAGCTGGGAAATGAAAATACCCATACAGATAAAAAAAAAAAAAAGAGACAGAGAGCGAGGACTGGAGTGTATTTCGGAAGAAAAGATAAAAACTACTGCTTTGAAAATTATCTGAAACAAGGCCAATGTGGGGAAAAGTGATAATGATGCAGACTTCAGAAGTGCAAGAGAAGAGATTATTAGATGTCATAGTCATAGACAAAAATCAGTTTGGGTTTATATATACAGAATTAATGAACTGTGGAAGAAAGAAATGATAGTGAGAGAGAACACAGTATGCATACACCCTCCAAGTATACTTGATGAGTCTGATAAATCTCCTTGTAACTCAGCAGGGAGTCACAGGGAGGACATCTCTCAGATGGAGAGAGGGCCTTTGTTTTAGATTTGGTCCTCAGAAGTTGGTATCTGAAATTTAAATCTGAAAAATCATTGTGGTTTATGCCCCAGCAAGGAGTCTCTTGTCTGTCTTGAATGTTTTCCTTTCCTTTACTGTCTCCAGCTTTGCCAGTACCTGAGTATGAGTTAGATTTACTGCTCATCCTGACTATTCATTGGAGGAGCTGCATCCAGAAATGTTTGGCAAATGTTATTTTATGTGTTGTTTAAATCTGTGAAGAATAGATGCTAAGTTCTGCTTCTCTGAACCTCTGCTAGGTTTTGGGTTTCTGGATCAAGTCAGTACTCTTGTCTAGCCATTTCTTAATGAAATTACAAGTAATAACACAGCAATTGTGCATGAATTGGTGCATGAAAGATAGAGAAAAAAATTTACAAGGTCATGTAAAGATAGGAAAAGGGAGAATGACATAAGATTTAGATTAGAGATTAGAAAGAAATTTTTCTCTGTGAGGGTGGTGAGGCCTGACACAGATTGCCCAGAGAAGTTGTGGATGCCCCAACCCTGGAAATGTTGAAGACCAGGTTGGATGGGGCTCTGAACAACCTGATCTGGTGGAAGGTGTCCCTGCCCATGGCAGGGGGGTTGGAACTCGATTTTTAAGATTCCTTCTGACCCAAAGCATTCTGTGATTCTGTGATTCTTTTTACAGATCTCTATAACAGCTGCATCCTTCAGGATAGAAAGGCTGGTTTAGCTGTGCATTTGAAGGGTGGGAAATAGGAAGGGGAAAAAAAAATATTCTTTGTAATAAGCTGTAACATTTCCATCAAAGTAATGTGAGGCCTTTTATCATCTCATGGACTCCAGTTCCTTACCAGTCCAGCTTGTTCCTATGGCACATGTGAATATTCCCCTCCCTAATTCACTGTGTTGGGATAGTAGCAGCAAGGTGAACAACTCTTTAGCCAGCCTTTGCCCAAGGGAACTCAAAATATTTTTGTGGTTTTCTTCCATCTCATTTTTTTAAGATTTACTAAGGCTACTAAGTTTTATAATTAAATAAACAAAGTGTGTGCATTTCAACTAAAACTCTGCATTGTAATATTACTAATTTTACCCAGTTATAAAAATCTATGGTGCTAAGATCAAAGAAAAAAATATTGCTAAAATTAATGAAAAAAACTCAACTCTATTGCTATCAGTAGATTAAAAAATTGTTGAAGAAAAATTAAAGGCTTTCCTCACAGATCCTTGCATTGTTACATGAACATCCTAAATGAATCTGTGCTACACATGATTGTTGCATGATTCAGTGAATGATGAAATTGCCTTCAATGCTACTCTTTTACTGGGAGCTCTTTCACATACATTAGAAAGAACAAAGTGCTCAGGATTAAGATGAGAGTGCTCTTTAGTGGCCTCAATAGTTGGCTCTTTCCACAGTTCCAACTGTCAATATGCCAGATATTTCTGTGTAGTGTTCCCATTTAATGTTTTAATCAAGAAAAACTACTGTAATAGCACCAAATTGGGCATATAATTAAAACAGAAAAAAAAATCATATTTTCTCTTTCATGTAAATGTACTAATTCTCTAATAAATTTCATAAAGTTGACTCATATTTCTGCTTTGGCATTCTGACAAAAGAACAGAATTCTTTGCAAGTGTTTCCTTAATTTCCATTTTTCAAAACTAATTTCAATTTTTATTGCTTCACTTTAAATTTATTGATTAAAGTAATATTAAGTCTTGCGAAGCTTTGCCAAAGAAAATGAAAGAATGAAATTATGTATATTTAATTAGCTACAGCTTTTTTTTTAGGAACAACCTATTCTTTCTCTTTTAAGGATGATTTCTTATCAAGTAAACTAATTCACTCATAACATATTAGTCAATCCTGTGAGAAAGATGAGGGGGCTGAAAAAGTCCTTTTATATTTAAAACCTTTAAAGAAAATTCAGAAAGTTATTTTATAAAATAAAAGGCTACTGTTTTTCTCAAATCTCCACAAGATTTATATCCTGATTTTGTACCACTCAAGTGCTGGCTTCAATATTGTTACTTCCAGGTAACAGATTCTTGGAGAAAGAAAGAACGAAACATGGTAACATATGAAGGAAAAAAAAAATATATAGTAGGGTTGAACTCCTGAAATTCCTGAGTGTTCATTTCCGATTAAGATTTCTGTTTTAGGTATAGATTCCATAAAATGAGGAAGCATTGCTGTTGTTTGTTGGCTTTGAAGAGATTTCAAAAGGTAAAGTACACAGGTAGTTTACTTTGTTATTAACAGAAGTTTTGTTTTCATGGTCAAATGTTTTTTGTTATATTGGGAATATTCTCAGCACCTTCACAAAGAAGTCCTAAATGATCAAGGCACATTAAACAATGACATGTGTCACATTATAGCAATAACAGTGAACAATAAATCAGTTAATTAAACGTGTGACAAAAGTAATTTTGGTGTGAAAATTAAAATTGATTTCTATTAGAAAGGGAAAAAAATAGAACTTGCAATTCAGTATCATACTTATGCAGAACTATAAATTTAATATAACCTTATTTATAGAAACTAATATTGAAGATGACAGCCTCTGAAAATTGAAATAGTAAGGTTCTTTCTATGATAGCTTTTCTGTAATTCTGTAGAGAAGAATGCAAAAATTTAAAATGCTTTCTTTTCCCCAGACCAGGGAAACATGTTCCATTGGAGGACTTAATAAAAGAGCTATCCCACAAGCAACATTTATAAAAAAAAATAAATCAGGCTTAAGCAAAACACAGTTGTAAAAACAACTGGCAAACTGAATAATCTACCAAAACTGAGAATGAGAACAATTTGAAACCACTTCTGCTACAATTGTAGAGTAGCTGATGATGAAGTTGGTCTTTCCCTTCTTCTCCTGAATAAGCTCTCATAATTTTTTGTCCAAACTCCACAAAACATACAGTTGTTGGGTAGTCAGTCACTTAAACTCCAGCTACACAACCCCTAATGTATTTTCTGTTAGATAAATCCCAAAAAAATTATAAATAAGATCAACATCTTGTCTATGAAATTATGTTTGATTTCTTCTTGTCCCAGGCTCTTTCACATTTTTCATCATTTGATATAAAAACTAACTCCTAAGTAAAGGGTTCTCTTTTCTTTTCCTCTGTTATTCCCTTTCTTCTCTCTCCTCTTCCTCATTTATGGCTCCTTCATTTCACTGTAGAGGGTGGCAGTCAAGATAACACACATGTAAATATAAATTTGGGCATAATTTTTAACTATTCCAATATGAAGAGTAGTGGCATATTCATCCTAATATCAGACCTAATGTTGTAACATTTCTATCTTAGTAAAGGTCTCCAGAGAATTGGTCTGTAATAGACAAGAAGGTTAGGCATGATCCATGCTGACAGTTTCTTTGTACCAAAATATGCCAGCAAAAATGTATTTCTTTATTAGGAAATCCATCAGGACCCAGGGAATTCTAAGTTGCTTTTACAACTTCTTTTGGGTGTCAAAAAAAAAAAAAATTCCTGTCTTCTGAGATTTGACCACAGACTTAAATAAGAGCAATAAATGTCCTGTACTATACATATAGTTCTGTACAGAGCTGGTCATCCATCATTTGTTAAGCTGTTTTAATTTAAAACATATAATACTAACCACAGGGGCAAGGAAAAAAAACAGCTGCTGAGTACCAATGCCTACAATGCTTTAAAATTCTGTGGTTTTCCCATCCAATAAGACTTGATGGAGCACTGATGGAACAGGCTGTTCTCTGTGTTCTGCTGGTGGGAGTGATCTCGTGGCACACGTCATGCAAAACACATATTGCCAAATTGGTTTGCTTTAGTACATGTTTAACAAGGCTGTACCAATCCACTAATTAGAACAAGTAACCCAAAGGGCCATTACAAATTGCTAAAAGGACACATATGATAACCCTAGGGAAGAAATGTGATTGCCTTTATTTATTATTAATCGTTACTATAGTTAACTAATTAACAAATAATTTTATTATTTCAGGCTTTTAAGAAAAGGCATATCTCTATGTTAATTATCACCACTCAGTTATGAATACTATAGAATAAAAGAATTAAACATTTTAATGTTACTTTGCTGTAGGCAAACAATAACCCTTAAGATTTGTAACCTCCAACCCTGTCAGTGATTTATTTAAATAGCGAAACAATTAATTTTCTGAATTATAAAACCATTTTTACTCCGCAAGCCCATTCTTCTATGTGAATGGCTAAATATGCTCTTCCCACATGTTTTTCCAGCTCAGAGTACATTGATAGGAAGCTCATGGTGGCACTGCTCAGTGGTTGTTTTATTGATTTGGATTTGATTTGTTGGAGTCCCACTGTCAGTTTTTAGTTTTATGTGAAGAGGCTCAACGAAACATTTCTTGTGCATCTTTAAAATAAATACTCTCATGTCTAAGGAAAGAGGCTGTGTCCTATTTTTTTTGGCTTTGTGTAGAGCAGTTCACCCTCTTGAGAGCAACTATTGCAGCTCGTGTTTCCTTGATTACCATGTCGAGGTTTTCAGTGGAGCAAGAACTGGATTTGTGCCTCTTCATCTTAAGGGAGGTACCCATAGCCCTTGGCTAAGGAATTGCTCTCAACTTCAGTGGTTTTTTGGTGCACTGAATATTTAATTAGTTATTGCAAAGTGGAACAGCTTTCAGGCTGAAACAGGAGGGGGAGAATATTGTCTTCCCTCATGAATATCTTATGGGATATTCTCCTGGAAGGTAAGAATTCAGATCTTCTCAAGCAGAGAAGAGAGTGAACCCAGGTCTCTTACACTCAGGCTTGGGGCACAGGCTTGGAATTAAATTAACTAGAAAGCTGTCTAGTTGTAAATGGGTCAGCCTGTGTGTGAGTAAAAATAGTCCAGGTAAGTTAAGTCCCCTTGCTTCTGCTCCTGTGAATCCTAACTAGGGAGAGGGGCCTGCCTCTGACATAATCCATATTTGAAGCACGTTTTTCCACTCCTTGAGCATATGCACTGAATTTCTGTGACTCCTGCTACAATCCCACTGTTAGAAATTAAAATTTTCTCCGGCGATGTGTGTGAAACCTCCAAGCCAAAGCAAGGATGGACATTTGATTTGGTAGCTACACGACAGAAAGTCATTGTATTGTCTAAGCTTTAATCATGTGTGAACCTTTACTGGAGCCAAAAGCTACATCCACCATGGTCTCAGGATAAAGCAAAGGGAGCACCTTACATGCCAGGATAGCAGTATAGATAGATACACTCCTGATATATATATATATATATATATATATAATCTCCTGATAGATACACTGCAAGAGAAGCTCAGGAAACGATTGAATTCTGCTAGCAAGGACTTCTTGACTGGACATAAACACTGTGAGGAATTAAAAATTAGATTTGGTATAAGGTTTAACTTCAATATGAGTTTATTATTTTCTTTTTTTTTCTTTTTTCAGGGGTGAATTATCTTTATTTGAAATTGTTTAGCAGCTAAGATTAAAAAAAAAGGTTAATTAGAAAAAGGTCTAAAATGCTTTCACAACTGAGATTCATAGAAAATAGAAATCACAATGTGTTTCTCAATAACTTTGCCCTGTTCTAACTAAGATATTATGTTTCTCTTTTGAAAAATCATCAGACCTTTATAGATAGCTTGGGTATTCCATCTCTTTGCTTTTTTAAATATTTAAACACTCAGCTGGTTTCTTCTTTTTATGTTCATATACCAAGCAAAAGATAAAATAGAAATAATGGCAAGCATTTTGCTGAATAAAAAATATTTCACTTTGAGGTAAATTCTCACATTGTGATTGTGTTGCTACTAAATACACTTTTATCAACAAATAGATTTTGGGGTGCCATTTACAGTCAGATCTCTGAAAAGAAGATTTATCTGAGAAAACATCCTGGCAGCTCCCAATAACAGCACTTATTAATGATGTGAAAAAATATTTTTGAAAATTCATGCTTCATGATTTCTTTGACATAACTGAAAATTCCTTCACTCCCACTAAAACTGTTTTTCCCTAGTAAATAAATACCCCATAGAATTTGTAGGTTTTCTTGCTTTCCAATATAAATTTAAGCCATGATACAAAGCTTTTCTTTTGTCAAAGCTTTTTGCATTTTGAAGGGCACCAACAGAATATTTCTACCACAAAGGCATATGTGGGTGAGAAAGAAGAATGGAGGAGATTAAGTTGATTTCACTTTGCCTCTTTCACTTATAGTTGCTTGATGAAACATGCCAAATTTGATTTTGGAGTGTGCATATACAGCATATACTAAAGGAGCTAGTAAATTTTCAGAAAGAGAAATCAATAGAATAATTCAATGTGAAAAGCTCATTCCTCACTGATAGATTAGTTGAGGTTTCATGGCTCACTGTACATTTTAAGAGCAACATTCTAGGCTGTTACTGATTATGGGAAAGAGTTAATCTCAAAAGGAAATAAGTATGTTGAGGAATGTTGGCTTCATAATACACTTTCTATCCAGAAGGTCACAAATACCTGATGGCACTGCTAGAATAAAGGCCACATCCTAAATTTTAAATCTTAAAGTCCTTAAAATTTACATTAAATAGGTGTTATTATTCTCTTCCTTTTGTTCAGATGAAGTTTCAGAAAGATGAACTGATTCAACTGCGGTCAACACTGCAAGTCCACAAAAAAAAAACCCTGGGGTCAGTGATCCATTCCAAGCCTAGGAAAAGCCTTTTTTAAATTCCCCTCTCTTTTTCAGTCACATAAAATTCTACAGCTTAAAGATAAGCTATCTTTCTACACTCTTCATGTAATCAATCTGTGTTGTTAATAGCTCACCAGGGAGATGATATGTCCATGTCATCAACCCTTTTGATGGACAGCTTTTTATCAGTAAGTTGCAGAAGCTGCATAGTACCAAATTCCAAACTTTCTCTTTTGTAGAACAAAAATGTATTTATACTGCCACAGGCAGAGTTGTACACTAAAAAAAATTGAGAGGTATACACATTTCC
The DNA here is from genome assembly GCA_003676055.1 of Chloebia gouldiae. NCBI lineage: Eukaryota > Metazoa > Chordata > Aves > Passeriformes > Passeridae > Chloebia > Chloebia gouldiae. The sequence continues at coordinate 2,014,534 of QUSF01000048.1, read as the reverse complement.
CTGGAACCCAACTTGAACTCATACATTTTCAAAATGTGATTATTTTCATTCCTATTTGTTTGAATTAGTTAATATTTTACCTCCTACTAAGTTCTCCCTCTCCCCCTGTCTGTCTCCTTCTCTGTCTCTCTCCATCAGTATCTCTTCAGTATCCCTAGAAATCTGGATCAAAACATTAAGGGTCACTGAATGCAGCAGAATCTGTCAGCACTTCAATTAATCAAGAGATTCATTAAATATCATAAACACAAAAGAATCTGGGTATAATTAAAAACAAAACAAAACAAAAATCTGAAATTTCCTTTCTGTTTCGTATATGTTTAAAAAAAGTCCCCTCAACACCGAAAAATAGTTCATTTGGGGTTTGCATAAACTATATTTTGTGTTTTATATCCCTAACTTTTATTTTTAGCTCAATTTCCCGTGCTTCTGGTGATTTCCTTCAAACAGCTTGCAAAAATATACATCAACCTCCTATCTGTTGTGTACACTGTGCACAATGTTCATGAATTAGATGGCCTCTAAGTGGTCTGTTATGGTAAAAATGTTTTTAAAATTCTTAGCATAGATTGTGTTTTTCTTAAAAAGATTAAAATATGCTTCCAAAAAAACAAACATGCCAGCCTGAATGTTCCCTGCAGTTGTGATTTTCAAGAACTGAGCGTTGATTTGCCCTAAGTCTTCTCTTTCGCTGAAGTTTGAAGATGTGGGGAAGTTTCCTCATTTCTAGTTATTAGCTGTGTGTTGAGAGAGATCTCTTCATGTTCCATATGGTTTTCTGTAACATTTTTAGGGACTTCAAACATTTGAATTTAACTATGGCCTGCAATGCAAATGCGAGATGAATTTTGCAGCATCTCTTAAAACCGTTATCTGACCACAATGAGTTTGTAGTTTCAAAGTAGTTTCGAAAAAAATCATAAAGAGCTAGAAAAAAACAATAATTCTTGACTGTTCACTACTTAATTGAATTATAAAATGGGGAGAAATAATAATGAAGTCATAAGAAGGGTTGTGAAATTGAATTGTGATGTGAGATGAAAAGCAGCAGTAATAATTGCTAAATTATTTTTCTTAGTCAAAAAACAGACAAGTTTTAAATTAATGGCAGAAAGCCAGTTCCTTCAAGGCAAAAATAGGAATGGGAAAATACTTTTATTTTTGCCCTTAGGGACTATACATGCTAAAGGAAAAGACAAAATGTATCAAACACAGGGGTAAGTACTTAAACTTAGTATATCTTTATTTAATATGTTTAGCTTTCTCCTTAACACACAGACACAAAAAAAAAAAAAAGAATAAAAAGAAACAGTTTTACCTTAAATCCTGAGAATTATACAACCAACCAAAGGTTTCCAGATTTCTTTAAATTCAGCTTCCTTTGTGTCAATACCACAATAAATAAGCCTTAGGGTTTTATAGAAATTTTGCTATTGAGTTTTATATACTCTGATATATGATGTATCTGAAATACCTCATGCTGAATGTTAGTTTTAATAGCCATTTCCAAAAGACACTTTTTGCTTTTTTTTGGTTCATCGTGTCTAATAATAAATAAAAGTTTTGATTGAGTTTGCTACAGTTTATTTTCAGAATGACTTTGAAGCACACTGTTTTTCTGCACGTTGAACTGAAAATGAAAGCAATATTAGTGAAAAGCATATTTTGCTTTTTTCAGATTTCAAACATTTTTAAGGTCATGTGGGTATTGCTGGCCAAGCATCAGTAGTTTATTTATTGCTTGATTACAAGTGGAATCGTAAATGGAATGAAATAAGCTGGATATGGAGGATTACCAACTGCTGTTGGCATACAACCTCACGTTTAAAGATGTCTTCATTCATTAGCAGACTCTTTTAGCTTGCCAGGGTTGGAAATGAAATGCAAGTCACAGCTTGTACATTTATCACTGTAAGGAAAGCCTGCTGCCAGTCCTGGTTAGGCAAAGTGGACTTGCAGCCATTAGAAGTCCAGGCTGATTACTGGGCTCAATCTGTTACCAATGGCAACCAGTGCCACTGCCAATGCAGTGACAGCGTTGTTCCCATCTGTGCCTACAGGAGAAATTTTAAATCGTAGAGTTTACAATTCTGAAACAACCTTCCTGACATAATTAATTGATTAATTAATTAATTTTCTTAGGGATTTTTTTTTTTTTTCCCAGCTGGTACATCTGCAGCAAGCAAACTGACCCTTACCTTCTGTAAAAGCCAAATAACAATTGGCTGGTAGCACTTCAGTTATAACTCGTTCTATGAATTGATATCTCAGGGCTGTGCTCTTAAATACCTGCAGTATTTTCCTTCCCAGCACTGCAGTAAGTGCCTGGGCATCTTCTCCTTCCAAGACAGAGCTGGTGAGTGCTTGTCAATAAAGCTAAAAGGGAAAATTGCTTGCAGGAGTTAATACAGGGGAAAAGTGGGTTTGTGGTGGAAGGGGAGGTGTTAGGGGTTAGTGGTGGAAGATTGCTTGTTCATCCTGGGGAAAAAAATATTGGACAATATATATGAAAATAAAGCATTTGCATATAGCCTTATGTTTATTTTTTGCTGCTGCATTATTTCTTGTACAAAAAAATTTTGATCACATAAATGTCATGCTGAGAATTATACCAGCTTCGCTAACTCAAACTCTTTAAAAATTTCTCTCTGTAGTATATAGTAATACTTCTCCTTTGCTGAATAATTGCTTTAACTCTGAAAATCTACATCAGAAACTAGGGGTATCTAGGTATTTTCTTGTGTTTTAAATGTGTCTGATGCAGTAGAACTTTTTAATCTGAGCAGCCTTTTTGTAGTTTACCTTGGAGGTCAGGAGTAACAGGTAAACAAGCCATCAATTATTTCAAGTATAGGCATAATAATGCAAGAAGTTAAGGAGAAGGTGCCAGATCTCTTTCAGTTCTTACCAAATGAAAACATGCCTACTTTTTGAAAAGATGAATTTTTAAAAACATCCGTTTCTCTTCTTTGTCTTGAATAGGCCACGGTAAATTTACAACTCATCAAAGTTTTATCACACGACAGAAGAAACAGCCAGGCCAGTCTAAGATATGACTGCCTCTCGTCTGCCTCTGGTGTAATTTATTGATCTTCCAGCACAACTGGAGAAAAAAATTCATAGCTGATACACTGCCAGTTTCTTAAGAGAAAACCTGCTAGCAACAGCACGTGTCACATGAAAGTGGCCTGGCTGACTCGGAGGTGAAACAGAACAACTGGGATGGATGGGCTCCCTGGCAAACTCCAGAAGAAGCAAAATGCCAAGCTGGTCCTAAACTGGCACTTTTGCCCTAAGTATCCCACAAGAAATTGAGCACAAGGAGCTCTAATTTGTGTTTCTGTCTCAGGAGCAAGGACAGTTTAACAACTTTTCCATTCTCCAAAAGGATAATGAGGAATTTTTTTTTTCCCCCCAAGGAGTATGTGAGGATGGTCACAAGTGTTAGAGCATCTCTGTGACTGGATGATGACCAATTCATGACTGGTTAGTATTGAAAGAGTGTCAGCACCTCTGTGCAAATTAATATGAGAGCTTGCACTGAGAGGCTAAAAAGCTCATCTTAGTATAGGAAAAAGCGTGCTTTGCACAAGGGCATAGGAGGAATGAAGCTGATTTAAAGAAAATGCAAACAAGAAGATAGAGGGCAAGGCAAGGCATTCAGGGTGCAGTCAGGAGAATAAAACTGGAAAAAGAAAAAAACAAACCCTAAATCAAGACTATCTATTGTGAGGAACGAGATATTTTCATAGCTCTGACTATAACAAGATGATAAAGTAATTCTACAAAAATAGGAAGGAGTGAATGCACCTATTTTTTGTTCCTGAACATCTTTCTCAATCTCTGAGCAATATCTGATAAATTGTCCAGTTTGTTAAAAAGAAAAACAACCCCCCCCCCACCGCAAAACTCAACAATTGAATCACAAGGACTTATATAAAACCGTTTTAACCTCAACCTGTTTTAAAGTCTGACCATATGCCTTTATGCAAATTTCCTAAATAGCTAATAAACTGAAGCATAGGCCAAAAGCCTTTGACATTCTGGTTTTAAATATCTGAGAACTGTTATCATTAAAAGGAAAACCATTGAGCCAAAGCTTGAATGCCTCTTTCATCCAAATCCATCCATGATTTGTCAGTTTCTGCTGTGCACATTCTGTTCCTGAGATAGCAATTTAGCACAAGTCCCTTCTCCAAAAACGAATTTCAGCGTCCTTGACTGGTACTGAGAGAAAAATGGGCAGAAAAAAGTGATCATTATCTATCCAGGGAGAATAGCAGGAGAAACTCACATAAAACAAGGGCTCATTCTCTGGGGGTGAGGGTACAATTAATATATTTCAAGATATTAAAGGCCAGAGGGATGTTGTGAACAAATAAGCATAATTTAATTCTTAATGAATTATTAAAAAAAAAAAAAGAAAATAAAAGAAAAGAAGCCTCCCAAATGACTAGAAGCAAAATTGAGTTACTAAAATCTAATTTTAGCTTAATTCTGTTGCTTTCCTAATATCTAAGGAATGAAATGAAATTGTGGTAATTGTCTGATTTTGAACAATGTAATAATTAAGCTGTAATAAACAGGAAAACAGGTGAAAGTGCTCAGGTATATTACAACAGACCAAGGTTTAGAATAGCTACAATTAATGACATGAGGGGAATAACTGAGCAGTCACTTTAATTTCTGTGGAGATCTGCTAAGACTGAGACAGCAGCAATGTTTGGAGAAGTTAGAAGACAATGGGGAAAACTCTGAATCCTGAGGTGGTTATAGAGCAACAGATTAGACAAAATGCATTTCCCAAGGTAAAACAAACATTGAAATCAGGACACTCTACAGATCCTTTCTTATTCTGTCCCAGAGTGGGCTCCATGTGCTGTGGTTTTAATGAAAGTACATTGGAGAGAAAGAACACAGAAGCGAGTTTCTGATTTGATTATAGCTGCAGCTTAAAAAAAAAAAAAAAAAAAACAAGGAGGTGAAATCATCCAAATTAGGAGGAAAAAGACACAGATGAAAATGTGATGAGAAACACAAATGGAGGAGAGGAGAGGGGAGGGAAGGGGAGGGTGAGAGCTGGTAGGCTCCTGGGAAGGTGGCTGCTGGCCTGCAGGGAGCAGAATAATACATCACAGAATCATAGAATGGCTTGGCTTGGAAGGGACCTGAAACATAATCTCATTCCAACCCTCCCTGCCATTTTATTTGGTTTATGATCTGCTGAATCTTACCTTAAATATGCACTTTTTAAAAATTATTTCATATACTCATATGTCAAATTATACAGACCTGTTGAAATTCAGCCAGACCCATCACAGGAATACTGCTCTCTGTCCCTGTATTGCCTGCTGATAGGAAAATGTTTCAAGAAGGTAATACTTTTGAAATATATGGCATATATTCAGAAATAAGTATATAACACTACTACTAAAGATGCTGTTAGAAAGATTGGAAAGAAGTTGTCAAGTCTCCATGGCAGCTGCAGTAGGAGTTCACTCTCTCAGCAATGCTCCATATCACACTCTCATCTGAAAGATACAATGATTACAACTCAGTTAAACAATACTCAAAATTCAATCAGTAGGAAAAGTATTTCATATTCCTTTGAAACCTCTTTTGTTTTATTTTTTCTCCTCCTCCAATAGCAATGGGTTAACATTTTCCTTATTATTATAATAACCCAGATTAGTAAAAAAAACAAAGCAACAGTGTTCTATATTAGCATAATACTAACTTTGACACATTTATTGATTGATGCAGAAATCAAACAATTTAAAAGCTAATAGGGAAAAAAAAAATCCAACCCCCCATGCCCATATCTCTGTCAAATCACAAATACACTCAAAATATAAAGAGGGTTAAAGTAGAAGCATAAGCTTGGCTATATTAAAATTAATTTGAAAGCATGGAATAATCACTGTTGAAAATTATGCTATTAAAAAATTCAATTAAGATTCATGACTCTCTTCAGTTTTGATTTTATCCCTTCTGCTCTAGAAAGTTACAAACTGCATATCAAGTGTCTGGTGGGGTTTGGGAGGCAATGGCAAACATTCATTTCAAGAAGACATTTCTTTTGGATTCAGGCAGTAATGACTGAGTGAAGAAGGGATAGAGATACCTCTCTGAATTTCCTGCATATTGCAACAGCATTGCATCTGGCCTGGTTTTCTTCATTAGAGAATGCTTTTGGTTTGGTTTACAATGTTTTGAGGAGGAAATGCTATAGATTTTTTTTTTCCAGGAATTGTGGGATTTTAGATTTATGACACATTTTTAGTAAAATCTTTATTTTGAAAGCAGCAGCATGCTTCAAATTTTCTCATTTTACTGCATCTTCTAGCGTTAGCTGAAGTAGAAAATCCAGAACTGCTGAAGCTCTGCACTGACACTGGCACAAACTGTCCAGCAGTGGAGAAGTGAAACATGCTGCTATATCCATCTCTCTCATTTTAGCACTTCTAGTATTTCTCTTGCTTTTATGGCACAGTCTCTCATGATCAGCTGAGCTCATGAGAAACCTTCCATCATGGCACCTTAACCCAGAACTGATCTGATTTATGTCAGCATTGTGCCAGTGTCTCTGCCAAATATTGGAGGAAAATAAGTTTTCAGTATGGGGCATGTATTTTTATAAATGACTATCTGCATCTGCATATAGAAGAGGAAGAAAGGAAGTAAAGCAAAGAATGATATAAAAGAAAAAAAAAGTATCAGTACTGAAGGCAACCTTAGTATCTTGAATAAAACTCTCTGGCAGGTGTGAGAAAACCCTGAGATAATCATATCAATTGTTAGATGACCTTCTCCTGTATATACTCAAGTTACCTTGGAGTTAGCCAAGATGATGACATAACCCAGACAAATTATTTAGGCTCCATTACAGATGACAGAGGAAGATTTGTACTTGGGGACAGCATTTCATCTTGCCCATATCAGAGCACAGAAAAATGTGGTCACAGCAGCAGTGAGGCAGAGGAGGAGGAGGAGGATAAACTCTTAACAGGAAAGTGAGACAACCAGCCACAGGAAGAATGCACAGAAAATTGTTGCATTATGATAATGGTGTTTTATTGATTTCACAGCATCCTGCAAAGAAATCGTAGCAAGATTTTTAGGAGAAATCTATAATATGTGTTGGCCCTCCAACATAAATTTTATCATTAGTTCTGAAAGGTAACCTCACATGAAGTAGTAAACACTGTCTTTTGCATAATTCTGAGCATAATAGAATACAAAATGTGGTGCAAAATTAATTTAGATGTAATGAAATCATTGAAGAAACTCTCTCTTGTGGTACATCAGGACAACTCCAGAGGTGCCAGTTGGCTTGTAGAGGCAATTTAGCCTGACTGCTTCAGTTTATCAGTATTACTGTGCAAAAAGCACTGCTTATGGTGGGGATTAGTTGCTGTCTCATATCACCTCATGTTCTGAATAATAAATGTTTATGCATGTTGCCTTCGATATGATTTGCCATAAAAATACTATATAATTTAGTTATTAAGATAAGATACTATGTGACAATATTTATATAACAGAATCCTCCCAATCACTCAACTGCTTCTAAATGCTAAGGGCCAATTAGATGATTTTTACTTCTGAGATCTGGTAATCGTTTGTTGACAGATATTAAATGATTCATATAAACACATTCAACTATTTTCTCCCATGAAATAAATACGATTTTCCTTTTCTTTTTTATCTTTTTTTTCCTTTTTAATGAATGCAGTGGTTAATTAAAGCTCAGTAAGTTTAGAGCACTGAACGTTTGAATTGCACTACACATCACTTCAAAAGTATAAGCACTTAATTTATGCTACACTTTTTAAATTAACTGAAGTCCTACGACCAACATCATATTATTCTCCAGAAGGAGTTTTTCACTATCCAGCTGCTTTGTTCAAGCCAACTCATCAGAGGAAACACATTGCAACCCAGTTTCTATGGCAAATGTCTGCTGGTGACAACATCTAGAGCTACACAGTGTAGCCCTTCCATAAAAGCTCCCTAAATTTGCTCCTTTCCTCAGGGCCAGCAACATTCCCAAATTCCACAGCATTCCCAAAGAAGGATTAGGGCTTGTAGCTGAAGACTGGCACTCAGCACTACTCGTGAATTCCATGAGATGTTACAAAGGTTTTGCTCCCACATCTACCTATTGTTTTTTTGGTCTGAAAAACTGAACTGAAGTTGGTGAGTTCCCATTTCATTTATATAAAAGGATTAAAAAAAAAAGTCATTTTGACAAAACCTCAACTGACTGCAAGCTTATGAATTGCATCCGGCATAATCCAAATCAGAGATTCGACCTTGAAGTATTATACCCAGTTAGGTTTGAGGCAGAGTTGGATATAAATTGGCAGAAAATGTGCATAAATCTGCTACAGTAGTTGCTTTGAAGTGTGTATTTACTACAAGCTCATGGGCTAATTACATTATCATAGTTTTGCATTGGCTTATATGATATATAAGCCAGTAGAGTAATTTATAACTTTTCTGCCAAACCAGTGCAGAGGTTTCTTGTCAGATGCCAGGCTAGCTGGGTACACCAAATTCTGTCAGGGAAAAGATTTTTTTATTGTTGATACCCATTTTTTATAAGGTAGATATTTTTCAATCAGTAGATTCATATACATGCATACAAATATGAATAAAATATGTGTATGTATGTACATGTATGGCTATTGTCCTAATTTAAATAATTTTCTATTTGCTATATGTTGCTTTTCTCTTCCTCACAGAAGAGACTTAGTAAACAAAATGCAATGCATAGTATTCTTGTCTTGCTATAATTTACATAGGCTTTCTTTTAATATTATACATTCGCTTTTCAAAATTAGACATGTTTATTCTATTTGGATATTTCTATATGTATAAGAATCTTTCTTTCAGTGTCATCATATGGCTTTCTGCCTCTTAATGATGTAGAGTTATCTGCAGGGAAACTTTCCCTCACTTAAAAACAAAGGAAAGAAGGAAAAAAAAAAAAAAAAACAAACCCAGGTTTTTCTTGCAAATATAAACATATCACATTTTATTTTTAATTTGCATCAAATCCCACAGAAAAACTAGAGGTGAATTTAGGCCCTCATCAGCTTTTTGCACATTTTGCTGGCACATTTAACTTCCTCTGTTTAGCCTCAGCTATTTGCAATGCCTCCCACACTCCTTGGAGCAGGCATCCTGTTAACTAACTTCTTGTTTAAATGAAGGGCTATGCTGACAATTAAATGTAGGATTGTGCATGCTTCAGTGCCGTGCCTTATTATAATCAACGTGAGTAGAAGCAGAGTGCTGAAATTATGGGTTTTAGCCTGCATCTGCATGGCATTATTATGCTTATCAAGGTGAAAATGTCAACGCTGAAGAATGTAATTGTGTACCTTGAGCTGCAGCAATAGTTAAACTGAACTCCTGCCCCGACTATTAATGCATCAGAGTGCTACACTTAAGAGGCACTATAACTCTTTATGTGGGCAGAGCTTTCAAATCATGAACTTATTTCCTTCCTTTCTGTTTGTTTTTTTTTTTTTAAGACTGTCAGACATTAGGTTTTTCTGTTTGGTTACTACTTCCCTATAGATTTTCTGGTGTGGTTTTTCCTTTTTAACCAAGTTCAGGAGGAGAAAGCACAGCGTAGGTTTGTGCACAGCTCTGCTGCCCTCCGGGAGGTCAAGTGTGGAATGAGTTGAGAGACACATTGACAGTCCATGTGTGAGCCCAAGCTGCTCAAGCTGGTTATCAGTAATTCAGATCTCTGGGTCTAGTCTGGGCTCTTATTATATCAAATTAAACCAAATCATCAAATAATTCAGTGAATTATATACGTTTGCTAGATTCGAATTTTGATCCAATCATCGTCTCCTACCAATTATGCGTGTTTTATTTGTTGATTTTAATGTTTAGTCATCTTGAATATTTTGACTTGTTATTAATTTATACTGAAAATCAAATGCAATTTTCTTAATACAATATAGTACTTTGTTGGGTTTCATACACTTGCACTGCTTATAAGTCAGTCACTTGTAAATTATCTTCAAGTAGGGGAATATCACTTCTCTTTGCACAGACAGAAGGATTGTGTTCACCTCCAGTCACAGTGATTCTGATTCTTTTGAGCTGCTTAGAATTGTTGAGCCATAGAATTGGCTCAAAACATAAGCCAAAATACATCCCCATGCCTGCACATTACTTAGTATTTTTTAAATTATAGTACTGAAAATTCTGTTCATTATGTCTTCCTTCCTTCCTTCCTTCCTTCCTTCCTTCCTTCCTTCCTTCCTT
>QUSF01000048.1:1920291-2004234 GCA_003676055.1 Chloebia gouldiae | reverse complement strand
TCCTTCCTTCCTTCCTTCCTTCCTTCCTTCCTTCCTTCCTTCCTTCCCTGTACAACCAATTTAGCAGGAAGACAAAGTAGATATGCAAAATAATAAACAAATTTTTTTTAATAACTTCAATCTGTTTCAATTTCTAAGAAAAAATAAAAAGTAATTGCACAGGGTTCAGTATTTTACAAGTCATTATTTTAAACTGATTTATTTGTTCAAAAATGCTATTTTTCCACTCTTGATCTGATTTTTGCCATGAGGAGAAATACGAAAGACACTCAAGGTTCTGAGGATTACATATATGATGTATTACATACATGATTGAAGTTTGCTTTTCTACTCCTTTGTGTAAAAGGAAGAAAATAGCCAGAAATTGTAGTTGGGAATTACTTGGTAATTTTTTTAAAGATAAAATTAACCTTTTATCATTATTATTTTTTAAAGCAACATAGAGAGATTTCACTTTTATTGTTGAAACACTTGGTAGCCTAACAGAAAGAGCAGCCCCCTTGTGCTTCTGAGCAGCTCTAAGGAACTCAGTGCAGAGTTAAAGGAGAGCTGTGGCTGCACAATAGGCAGAGGGAGAAACTGAGAAGATTAATTCTTCTAGACTTACTCCTATATAATTTGTGAAAGTGAAGAAGTTAGTCATATCACTCAAAATAAGTGAGAAAAATTATTGTGCCTTTGGAGCACTGAACCTTGGAATGCTTTCCAGCTGCCAAGCACCAGATTTCTGCTCATCCTTATAAGTGGACTACTGGCATCTGGAATTATAGAAATTACAAGTGATGGCATGCTTATGCTGCAGGGAGAAGACAAGGTATAAGGCTAAGAGGTTCAGATTTCTATTAAATGCTAAAGAGCATTAAAAGTTAAAAAAAAATATATATATTCACTGCAATTTACCAAAAAAGGTGTATTTTCTGCTAATGTACTGGGAATAGAAAAGAACTGAGTTGTTGGGAACAGTAGTGGGTCAGTCTGAGAATCAGAGATTTCTTAATAATATATATAAAAGTTGCAGATGTTGAGTTTGTTTCTAATCTTGCTTGCATCAATATAAATCTAGAAAAGCACCTTGAAACCAATGAAGTAAAACTAATACAAATCAGTATTTGAAAATGAGACAGTCAGCCACTTTTTACACATTACTGTCAGAGCTGTATATCTCCACTGATTTTATTAGAGATGTATATCAAGATCAGGCTTTTAAATCATTCCACAATCAAACCTCCTGTTGCAATGACAGGTAAGCCCTTTCTATTGCATGCATTGAAATAGATGTGAGAGGCCATTATCAATTCTGCAGCTGGAAAGCAGAGTCTGTGTTTCTGCTATTTTCTCCCTTACTCCCCACATGGAGCTCTCTATGCAAGGCAATATTTTTTTAGAGGTGGGATTTTTACCTGATCTCCAGGAGCAGCAAGCCCTTTGAGAGAAAATCTGAGGCTGGAAGGGACATGTGGACACCACCTAGCCCTGTCCTCTCCCCACTGACACACGGTCACCACGTCCAAGTGGCTTTTGAACATCTCCAAGGACAGAACCTCTGCCTCCCTCCTCTCCCTGCTGGCCCAGCACAAAGTAAAGGAGGGCAATATCATGGCTGGAGAGAGAGTTTGTGCTGTTTGTGCCTGCAAGTCGAGTGGGAGGGAGGGGAGGCAGGGGGATAGGCTGTGACATGGCTTTGCTTTGAAGCTCCTATCAAGTGCAAATAAGGCTCATACTAAGTAAGTCCCTGCTAGGGAGTTGTATATTTTTATTTGTAGTGTATAGCTCGCAACCAGAAATCTGTTTTGGTTCAATTCTTTCAGCATTCAGAAAAGCATTGAAATGACAATTTACTTCTGGTTCAAGCAAAACAATGGTTTGCATGATTATCAGTTCAGCTTCATGGTTTGATTACAGCAAGCTTTGATTTTAAAACATTGAGTTTAACTCTGTCAAAGGATCAAACCTCATAATTTTTTATTTAAACCTGACATTTTCCTCATGAATATAACCCCTTTCTGCCCTTCCTCTTTCTCTCTTGCTAATAAACTGCTGACAAGCCATGTTTGATTGTCTTGTGAAGGCAAGAAGATCAAATACATACCGAATATTAACAAAAAAGAAAGGATATTCTTAGGGGAAAAAAAATGTTATAGAATGGATTCACTTGTTCTGCTGGAAAGAGTTGTCAGGCACAGTAAAAAACCAGTTCAGAGGTGTCCTGCCACGGTGAGGGAGTGGGATTCCAGGCATCACACAGGGGATTTGGGGATTTCAGGAGTACTCTGCTCACCTGGGCTGGGCTGAGGGAGGCAGGAAGGCACTGACATCACAGCTATATTGTCTTTCTCACAAATGGAGGGTAAAAATTCCTGCCCAGGGCTGAAGAACAAGGCCCTCCTTCCCCAGCAGCACTGTGTCTGTTTTGTGCTTGTTTATTCTTTTTCCCTATTTTTTTAATTTTTTTTCTTTGGTTTTTTTTGTGGCTTTTTTTTTTGTTTGTTTGTTTGTTTTGGTTTTGTTCTTTTTTGGTTCATTTGTTTGTAACATTTTTTTCCCCTAGTTAGTTCTACTCTGTGGAGAATGAAACAACCCAAGCTTTATCTTTAGCCCTCTGGAATTAGGGCCGCGTGAGCGATTTCTGGAAAAGCAGTATGGGACTTGGCTTACAAATTTAGCACAAGCAGTGATTCCCACAGGTCACAGAATCATGGAATCTCCTGAGTAGTGAGGGACACACGAGGATCATCGAGTCCAACATCCCAAGAGCCACACACAGGCCTGAGAGCGTTGTCCCAACATTTCTTCAACTCAGTCTTGGCACTCTGTCCCCTTTCCTGGGGAACCTATTCTAGTGCTCAATCACCCTCTGGATGTAGAACCTTTTCCTGATATCCAGCCTAAACCTCTCCTGGCACAACTTCATGGTGTTCTCTGGAATCCTGCCCCTGGTCACTGCAGAGAGCACCAGTGTGGCCACCTGCTGCTGCCAGTGCTGTACTGGGTGGGCTGAGAGAGCCAGAGGACAAAGGGTGGCTCACATCTTAGCCCCTTGGAAATATTGAAATGCTCCATGAAAGCTCACATTATAGCTTAAGAACCAACTTAGTAGCTGCAAATTTGCCTTGAAGTTATGCTTAAATATTGCTTTGTACAGATTATATAAACATGTTTGCATTTGCTGTTCTACACAGAGAAGAAAAATTGTCTATACCTGATCCTTGATCTGTATTTGGGGGTCTGATAGTTCTCCTTAGTCTTGTCCATGTCAGTTTAGCTAATAAAAATGTTAATTTACTGCTAGCCTCAGAGTAGGTCCTCTCCTGTCTTCATAATCCAGCCAGAGCACAGGGGTAGCACCAAACAGAAGAAAAACCAGAAGAAATATTAAATAAAAGAACTAGAAAGGGATAGGAAAAAAATGAAACTTTTCTTGGGCAAAAGAACAAGCAAAAGAGGTCAACACCTTGAATTATTTACAGAGGGCCAGTAACTCAGGTTCTTTCTGCCCAGTATACAAGCAATCTGTTTATTCTGATAAAGCAATAGCTTTTTAATGTATATTACACAACATATTCAGAAAGTTCACAAAGAAAACTCTATAGTCTCAAAGACAAATTTTTTTTCTGGAATGTGGAGGAAAAGAAGCTCTAGAGTTAATGTTTGAGCCTCTCTATTTGCACCAGCAACTCTTGAATAAACATTTTTAATTTCATCATGAGTTGATACACACATATTAAAAAAACCATGTACCCATACATGCACGCACACAAACACATATTGAATTTTGTATTTTCAAGCTGAATACTGCAGCAATTTTTTTTTTTAATATGGATGAAACTGTGACTCATACTTGACTTGAGATTAATTTGCAAAAAAAATTTCCAGTACTGTGAAATTACTGTGGCTTCCTAGTTGTTGTCTTGACCTACTTGACAGGTACATCAGGTACAGCTTTGCTCCTCCAAGGTTATTCATTCCAGGGACAGGTTTTCTGTTTGGTATGCAAGGCTTGCAAAACCACCCTTTGAAGATGTGGAGTTGTCTTGCTCTCTCTAGATGTTAAGCTTCCTTTAAACTGTGATGAAGTTTAGGGAAAAGAGTTCTAATCACCAAAGAAATGCTTTAAAGCATTGATTTTTTTTTTCAGCTGTTAGATCACCTTGTAACAGCAGCAATGGAGGATTAAAACTCGTGTCCAGTTTTGTGTGAAACCTTGGCTCTGCCCAGGGGCCTCAATGTGACAATAACAGGAAGCAAACATTGCATTGTAGCTGCTCTTGTATCAGTCTCTGTAAAATAATTCTAGTGCTCATTTACTTAATGTTACAACCTAATCCATTACTTATGAAGCAATGCAAAGTTAGAAAACAAATTTATTATTAGCAAGTTTCTTATTAGGATAGAATAATCCAGCCAGAAACACCCTGAGATAGTAAATATTTGCAAGTTTGGATAATATGCTTGCCTTCATAATTAGCAGAATTGATCTTGCTGAGTGTTCACCTCACAGTTCAGAATTATCCCTCATTGTCTTATATATACAGACCCCTCTCCTTTTCAGATTTGTACAGGTGAGTAGCTGGTATAAGGTAAAAATTATTAGAAAAGAAGGTGAGGTTTTAGGTGGGGAAAAAAAAATCCAAATTAATTCTCAATCTTCTTTTCTGGAACTATGCCTATTTGTCACATAGACGCAATAAATATGATAATAGCACTATATTGTTAGCATCTTAACAGACATTCTATTTTTTAAGCAACCCTCTGATGCAGAAATTCCTAAATTTGTTTAGCATACTTGGTATCTGATTCAGGTGGAATTTTAAAATCATTTCATGAGATGCCAACTGAACAGCTTCTGTAATTTCACACCTCGTTCAAGTTTGCTTTATGTTGTGCTGCCATTCCTACCTCTGAAAAGCAAGTGTTACAACCTCGAGTGGAACAGTGGCTCTGCAGGCTTTCTGTGGGCACTGCAATCCACGCAGACACAAGACAGATGTTTTTAGGCTGGTCAAATGTCTTATGAGCTATTGTGCTTGTCCATCAAAACACCTGTCAGGTAATGGCAGAGGAGTGTGAGTGATGATAGAAAAGACCTTTCAGGTCTGTTGCACATTCCAAGGGCTGCCTCAGATGTACTCCAGCCACTCCAGTTTCTTGCATTATGAGACATCAGTTGAATAAATCAAGATTACGATCTATGCAACAGTAAAGGGAAAAATTTAGGAATCAACAATTACTTCCATTTAGATTATGCTGACATGTCAGCATTTCTGATCTCTGTTCATCTGGGAAATTGTTTTGCTTTGCTTTGGCTTACCTCCCCATAGAGCTGGTACTGGGACTTGTGTTGCAGTGCAGTGAAAAATCTTCTAGTGAGCTTCCTTTGGTGATGCATGTTTCTAGTCAACACATACCATTATTCTGTTTCCAGAGCCAGGAAATTTTGGAGAACACAATTTGTTTTACTGATGGAGTGCAAAGTCACATAGTAACCACAAAAGTAAAATAAAGCATCTAGTCCAGATGATTTATAATGGAAGAAGTTGTCCTGAGGTGACTTGACGATACTTATGTCCTCAATTATCTGTTCTGTTTATGCTGGGTGTTTAACCAAATGCCATGTGAGGACAAGCACTTACTCTACTTGAGTAAAGGTCTAGCAAATATTTTTAAAATACTACGTGGTATGGTGAAATAATACTTTTCACTTTTTGGAGGAGCTTCTAAACAATATATTTTACTGAGCTTGGTACTAAAAACTGTTTAAAGTCCAAACTTTAAGAAGAAGCAGCTTGCTTACACATCCGCATCACCTTCAAATAATCCATTTGACCACTCAATGAATTAAAACAGGAGTAATTCCTAAATCAACCACAACCAATGGCAGGTGTTTTAGGAAGTGGTGTCCCTCAGCTGAGCTGCTGTGACTGCCTGTGTGAGGCTGGTTAATTCCTTCACTGCCCTGCAGCAAGGGGATGTGTACAAGGCTGCACAACAAGGATTCTGCTTTGGGTGCTCAGTTCTGTCACTTTCTCAACGCTGCTGGCTATATTAAGCAGATTATTTAAGTTAATTAGGACATTTCATGTGTGAATATAAAAGATGCCATGGCAATACTGCAATTTTATAGCTGTGTAACATGTCATCGTTCCTAACGCTGAGGTTTAATGCTCATCTTAAACTGAAATAAAGGTGGGTATCTGCTTAGAAGGGTATCTATCTTCTTCTCTCCCCTGGCCTCAGATACATTGGTCCATCCCTAATATTTGCCAAAACCAACAGCCAAGTTGCTTCATCTTAGAGTTGATCAGGAACATGCTCAGACTGATTTCTTTTTTTCCATGCAGACACGAAAACCAGGCCCACGATCCACCTCCCCACATAATTCCACTAGCACAGCTCTGAGTACAGAGAAGCATGAAAAAGTCAGTGTAAGGGATAAAACCAGCCCTATTTTGCATCACTCAGAGCTTCCATATCATCCCACTGTAGCCCAGACACCAAAGGTGGAGTTATTGCCACTTCTATCTCTAAAATGATCTGCATTTCACTTGCAAAAAATATAACTTTTAGAGTGCAAAAAGCTTAGAATTTCATTTCAAAGCATAATTAACAAAGCAATTCACAACAACAACTGTGTAGTTGTTCTGTACTCACCACTCAGTAATTACCCCTTAAAAAAAAAAAAAAAAAACCAAAAATGTTCTTTAATGTGGACTCAAGGCAGGAAAAGTACAGGAGAGCTAACATACAAAGTTATCCTTGACCTTGATTTCCCCAAAATATATAGAGTGGGCTTAAGTGATCATGAAGGGGAGATGCAAAGTCTGCACATAGAAGAGAACAAGCATAACATGGAAAACAACTGGAAAGAGCTACAATATTGTACCATGGCTGAGACTCACCACAGGAGAGCTCCTTTGCAGGTGTAAAGTACTCACATGCTACAGAAAATAGAGAAAACAACACTGAGAGAAGGATAAACAAAAGGAGGAAGGTGTGAGAATATGAGAGGAAGTCAACAATAAAGAATAAAGGAAGTTCAGGAAGTTGAAGAAGTGAAATGGCAACGTGAGAAGTGAGGAAAAAAAAAACAGGTTGCAACACTGTAGTATCCTGTAATGGAATAAAGATGGGAAAAAAAGGAATTTTTAAAGCCTGCAATTACAACCAAAGTATAAACTTATTTTCTATTTGAGATTAAAATGATTGCTTAGTCCTAGTTTTCTATTAGATGTTGCTGTGAAATCAAATTTCCTTTGTGCTTATTTTTATTTTTTTTAAATATTTGGGGTTTTTAAATTGCTATTTAAATATTATTTAAATGCTTATCATGTATATCTAAAGCAACCAAGAGAGATAATAACTAAAAGCTTCTTAAATTTTTCTGACATTTAACAGTGCACATAATGCAGAGGTTTTATGGAATGCTGATAAATTTCCTTGACCTACTGCTGAAATTTGAATAAACATATCATTATGGACTTTAAAATGGGGCTTTTATGTATAGTGGCACATTAGGACCTGATGTGGTAGGCTTTAAGTAGCCTATTAGAAAATCTTTCAGCTTGCAGACAATTCCAGCTATTGTGGGGTCACTGAAGGTTAGTGATTTATTCCTGAAATGAATGGGAGTTTTGTCATTGATTTGACAGAATTGATAAAGACATTTTGCTTTTTCACTTTTTAATAGTTCTTCTGGAAAGCACGCTGTAGGAACAGAAGTCTCAATCCTATTGGAAATCAAGCTCTGGGACAGTGAAGCCAACATTTACATGGATTTCTGCCCCCAGAAGCACTTGGAACACAGTGTGAGACATCCCAATTTTGTCCACATCTTTTGCCTCAGACAAACACATGGGTGAATTGAGTGAAAGAAAAAAAAAATCAGAGAACATCAAATTATCAAATTCCTCTAGGAACAGGTACTAGCACAAAGCATTTCCACTTCCAAGCAAGGAATCAAAACACCTCAGTCTCTTCAAGCAGCCATCCACTTCCAAGATATCCAAGGGTAGGTACACACAAGCAACCCCCACTAAATAACTTTGAGCCTTATATTAGTAGGTAGGGATCTGATATTTTAGGAATCATAAAAAGAAATTGGTTAGTTTTGGTAAATGAGTTCATTATCATTTATATCTCTATATTGGTGACAAGTATAATTTTATTAGATCTTGTTTCTCTGATATCTTACAGACCCCTGAAATTGCAAAAAGAAATAGTAGGCAAGAATATGCTTGCAATAAACCAGTGAAATTATAGTCCACTTTGTAGTTTAACAGCTATCTTGTTGTTAACTTTTAAATTTGTATGATTCTGACAGACTTCATCTATAATAGCAAAACAGAATATAATTAATATACAACAAAGTACAAAATTACTGCATATTACAACATAAATGCTATTATTGGAGAATTTATTCCAAATCTAAAGTAACAATTAGATCTTTGCAGACCCATGGTAAAGGAATGTCTCTTGACTAGAGAATATGAGAGGTGATCTGCAGGGTTAGCTGGCAGTGTGGCAGAACAGGGACACAGCAGCAATCTTTACTGAGAAAGGGCTATTACACACTTAAAATGTCATGAATGGGATTGATATGGAACAACAAACAGGTTCACCTCCTCATTTACTTTATTGTCATTTCAGAAAAAAAAGCAGATACAGCCAAATTTCCTACAGAAGTCAAAAAAAATGTGCATTAAAATGGAAAGAAACAGGGGAGAATAGGAATGGATTGGAACAAGAGACACCAGAGTGGCCAAATGTTTTACTGAAACAGGAGCTTTGACAGAAAAGACAGATAAAAACCTGACTGAATCGTGACTCTAAACTCACTGACAGCCTCAGGGCAGATTTTATTTGACCCATTTGTAAGATATTTGTAAGGTATTTGTAAGGTATTTGTATTTGTCCCTATAGCCTCATGTTCCAAAGTGAGGCATTTTCCTACATGGACTTGCTCACAGTCAGACTTTTTGTACCCAGAATTGAAGGGTGCCATATTTTGTCATGTGCCTTTTTCTCTCTCCAATTAATATATTAATGATATTGTGTTATATCAATTATAACATTGAGTTAATATAATATATAATATAAAATATAATTCATATCATAAATATAATTAATGTAATTAATATACTATGACATTATATGATACATGATATTGTAATATTTTTATGTATTTTTGCAATACATATATTTCAGATTGCAATCTTCCTTGTTAAGCCCACAATTCTCCATATCATCTCTTAGCTGTGTTTAAAACAAATGATTAATTTGACATTTTCTGGGAAAAGAATCTAATTTGTCAGAATAAGGGACTCAGAATGCATAAAGTAAACAAATCCAGGAAATCTACCAAGAAATCCATAACTACATGGATTTTGAACGTTGATTTGCCTAATGTACTTTTGGTTTTAAAAATAATGTTGTATTTATTTATTTGTATCTTTTAATTTAAGAGCCTGGAAGAGAAAGTTGACCCTTTCTTCTGGACATTGTAACAACTGATAATGTTCAACTCCTATACAATAATTTAGTTGATCATAAATAATAACTCGACCATAGTTTTTTACATTATGAGAAAATATGTGTTAATAAACCATCAGAAGCCACATATATTTATTTAAAGACATTTGTTTGAACTGTGAACAAATTTGAGAAGTACTGTGTGTGTAACAAAAGTATTTTATTCAAGGGGGTCATCATAAGCTCTTGTTGAAAGACACTCCTGTCTTACAGACACTCTATATAATAAATGTTAAAGACTGAAAAAGAAATCAGCTTCAGAAATTTGCTTCAGAAATTTTACCTTATCCTTGAACTGAAATTCTGTAAAATTTAGGAATTTATGATATTTGTATAGAAATATAAAATAGATGCATGATGGTGCAGTTATCCAACAAAAGGGAATTATTGTGTACTTCATCATTGTTAAAGAGAAAAAAGAGAAATTGTAAAACCTTTTAAACAAGTGGTTATTGAATGATTTACATCATTTGCTATTGGATACCTGTAATTTCACTGTGGAGCTTATTTAATGAATGGGGAATCTGGCAAAAGAAATTAAGTATTTTCCCAGTCTGAAGAAGCTGATGGTAGGTGTTTATATGGCAGGATTAATCACAGATGATTTGCTCAGAATACAAAATTAAATACTTTTCCTTAGACTACTTTTCATACTACTTAACTTTGCTTTATATTTGAAACATGAAAGTTTTCCAAGAAAAAAAAATTGTTTCTCAATAGCCTTTTGGGATGCTTTTAATATTATTGTCTGATTTAGACTAGAAAACTTCACCCTTTTTTTTTCAGCATCTATGGAACATTTTTAAAAGTCAGTACAGTATCTGCTTGTCTGTGCATGCAAACAGAAATAACTATCTGGGGAACATAATCATAGCAAAAGGTCATGTTTGCCCTTTATTTGAAATACTTTTAGACTATCAAGTGGTTTAGAAGTCACTCAATCAATACCAGAAGTCAAGGAAAGCAGTTTGTTTTATCAACATGAGGATATTTTGAGATTTCTAAGATGGAATGGTGTTTCCTCCTGCATTTTAATTGAGATTTCATAAAATCACTGTTTTAGTTTAACTGGCAAGAGTGTTTAAGCTGCACTACACCACAACATCCACCTGAGACACAAATGTTTTAAAAATCTGAAAGGCCCACATGAGACCCCTTCTCTTCCTCTTTCCCTTTCTGTCTTCAAAAGGCAAATCATCATGAAAGCTGAGACTATAAACATCTCCATATACATGTAAAAACAGTAAGGTGGTGCTGAGAGATATAAATTTAACCCATGTGTACCCTGGATCAGTTTTCATTTTCATGCTGTTTGTTCTATTAATGCCAGAGGGACTTTAAGGTTGGATGTGGATGCACATTGCAGGCACATTTCCTATAAACCAATGGTTTTGTATAAAAACAGAGGTAATTGAAAGAAAGAAGTCTGTCTGAGGTTCAGAGGCTTTGGAATAGATATTTTAAAATTATTTTAATATGCAGTCCATCTGAGTTATTTTTATTTAAAAGATTTAAACACTTTGTTGCTATCTCCAACCTATTGCCTAGTAAAAAAAACCCACAAACCATTTTTTTAAATGTAAGTAATTATAATAGAAACTCCCCTATAAATAAGATCCCCAAATCTGCCTGCACCTTTGAATTAAAAAAAAAAAAAAAAAAGAGACAACCATAACATATTTTTGAAGACTGATGAAAATTATACCATGCAAGATTGTATGAACATGGACAAGTTGATAAAGTGTTAAAAATAGCATTGCTTTTGGTAAATTCTGCACATCTGTTTTCAATCTAACAACTGAAAATTGTCAATTAAATAATGAAATGGGAAATTAATATGTCTTGAAACTGTAGAAGGAGCATGAATCCAGAGGGACCAGCGTTAATACAAGCTACCAGAGTTTGTGAACCACGAATGATTAGCTGAGTGAATTATTAGTGCAGACTGCAAAATTATAGTTAATATGGGGAGATGGCCTACAAGAATACAGAGAATTGGGTCCACATCTAAGGAGAAATCAGATTTCTGGAAAAACCATGCTACACATTGAATTTTGAAGCACTCTAAAAATCAATGGCTTTAATTACTCAAGGAACCCTAATAAGTATTAAACCCTAGTTCTTCCATTATACCTTTTCTTTAGAAAAAAAATTGAATTAAAATATCTGAAATGTTATGCTAAGAAATATGTGTATTTAAATGAAAAATAACTCTTGTAGAAAAAAATGTAAATGTTCAACCTGGGTGAGCATCTTCTTAAACGGTCATTATCTCAAAGTTAGTATAAAGACTGAAAAACTAAAATAGCTTATTAATGGACTGAGACTCCTTAAACTTTTCATTATGTGAGTCAGGTGTATAGAATCTTTTGAAAAACCTCACTAAGTAACTATCTGCATGTTTAGGCACTTAAATGTGTGTCCCTACTGTACTCTTGTTAATTGATTTCAATTAGCTCCTTCCAACCTGGTATTGCATGGTTCCATGATTCTATGAAGAGATGGTTTCAAATGCACTTGAAGATGCGCAGGAATTTAGTTGGTAAAATCTGACTTATAGTGAGAGAAGCTACTGCAGGTTGCAAAGTTTGTGTTTCACTTCCAGGCAGCTTTTTAATTCAGGGGGGCCCAATTTTGCAAAAGGGAAAGCTGAGAATATCCCTACCATTGCTGTTGTTTTGGAAGTATAAAGAGATATGAAGCAAAGGGCAAAGCTGAATGTACTGCAGGTGATAGGAGCTACTGCATTAGCTAGGAACAAAGCACTTAAAAGATGGGAAGCAAATCATGGTTCTTGCCCTTACAGTTGGGTAGCACCATCTTTGTGCCATGAAGGTACCTGGTGTCATTATTCAGGCTCAGCACAGATTTTGGGGCTCAGTGGATTCCAATACCTTAATTGGAATACCATTACTGGCAGGAATAGGCTCATTTTCTTCACTTCATGAGGAAAATTCACTTTTTTGAAAGTGGAAAAGTGAAAAAAAATTCTATTTTTTTTTCTTTTCCTATTTTTCCGTCTTTCCTGGAAAAAAAAAGATCCCAATTTTTAACTCCTATCCAAACTCATCCTTAAGGATTTCGTACTTGTAAACAAAACGACTAAAAGCTGACAGTTGGAAATGTCATGTCTGCTGTCAACCATTCATGAATAATTGACACCCAGATTACCCAGGGAAAGCTGCAATTATCCTGACTCATTAACATATGAACTAAGCCTGGTTTTGTTCTGTAGTTGTAGGATTTTCCTTCAACTCCTTGATGCAGAAGGTAAAAAAACCCCAGCGGGAGTTTGCTGTACAAAGAATAAGTCTGAATGAATAAACAAAACCTCAGAAGTATGAAGACATACTAGAATTTCAAGTAGTGTTTTGTTTAATCTTGTATGTACCATTTTGCTACTCTGCTATTTTACAGGGGATATCACTGTGACAGATTTGTGTGCTTTCCTATGGCTTGGAGAACAGCTTTTTGCAAATAGAGGTGTCAATGGGAAGATCTTTTTCCTGTGTTCATATTTTCGTACTCATCCAGCTGAAGGTGTCTAATCAGAAAGCTGAAATGGTTGGTGTTCAATTAGAATTTAAGCAAGCCAAGTTGCCTGGATGATAACAGCATTAACAGGGGGAAAAAGTATTTTTTAATGGAGTTTCTTTTTTTTTTTTTTAAAAAAAAGGCAAAAAAGTTATAGATTTTAAGATTAAGTTTAGCAAATCAGAATTAAACCCTGAAACAAGCAGGCAAAGAAAGTAGTCAGGAATTTCACAAGCCAGAAAAAAAACATGTAAAGAAATAAGCTCCCAATATTTACAAAAAGATAATGAAAATTACTAATGGCTGCTCCCATGTATGTGAAATGCCTTCTCACAACCTGTACAGTAGAACAGACATAAATTTTTTGTAGGTGGGGTATCCCTGAGGTCTAGGATAGGATCTGAATTAAAAATTCTTTTATTTAAAAAACGCCCTTTGAACTGCAAGCTGAAACCATGAATCTATTTCCCACAAGTAATTACCATTTTGGTTGCCCCTCACTGCTGGTACTATTGCCTTTAAAAGCACAGCATATATTGGAGGCCATCATATCAATCTATAGAGTTGAATTATAACTTCTTTGATATAATGAGCTCTCTTTAGCAGTCACACACAGTCAAAGTCACTGTTCAGAAAGGATAACCAAGCCATTGCCTGTCAAGTGTAATACACTTCATTAAAATGCAAGTCGTTTCTTAAAATGAACATTCACTGAACTCCAACCCTTCATAAATCTTGTAACATTTCATTTCTTGTTCACAGCTCTGAAATCTTTAAATCTGGGGCTCTGGTAACTTCCTGCATAGCCTTAAAACACGTATAAATTTCCGACTTCAGTATTTGTCTTCTTTTTTTGTACAAAAATTATGACAGAAAATGACAAACAGCTTGGAATCTTTTGCCTATATGATCTTTGCAGCACATCTGTCAAAACCAATTATTAGACACTGGCTCCTGTCATATTGTTGAAGACTTTTTGACATCCTTCAATTCCATATCTTTGGGGGATAATCACTGGGAAAATATTCATTATTTTTTTCTAGGTTTATAGGTAATTTCTTTTATGTGGTCTTTGTATGATATTCATTTCCCCTTAGTAAATACAACACTTTCTATCTCAATGCAAACAGAGAAAATAAACAGAAGTTCCCTATGTGTGTAAAGGAGAATAGGGGAATTATGAAGAAACAGAGGCCAGTTCCTGAAGTTTCCTCTCTGTTTTTACAAACAGAGTATTCAAAACTTATTGCCAAAAAAAATACCAATGACAATGACAGATATGTCCAAGGCCAGCCTTGCTGGGGCTCTGGGACCCCTGGTCTGGTGGAAAGTCCCTACTAACAGCAGGGAATTTGGGATGAACAAGATGGTCTTTAATGTCCCTTCCAACCCAAACCATTCTATGATCTTGTGATATCAACGTCGTCTTCTCCAATAATTTGATATTTTTATCCAAATCATTTTTAATTTTTGAGGATTTATGTGGTATTTTTACTTCTTGTTCTGCATACTGTTCCTCTGGTATCACATGCAATAGCCTATCCACTGTCTTTTCCAAAATACAATGTGAATCTGATAACATGACTGCTGCTCAGATTTTCTTCTTTGAGAGGGCTCAGCATTAAACAATATAATACATATTATTGTAATGTTAAAATTGTGCATATAGTACCCACATTTTGTGGGTTTTGTGCATTCAGAACCCACAATTCTCAAGGAGCAGGGCAAACCTATTTAAAAAAAAATTAATATTTAAATTTATACCCACTGACACATAATCCTGCAGTGATCTCTAGAATCTGCCAAATAATCACTTTATATAGATGAATACAATCATGCATCATTTTTGTCATAAACTACTAGAATAAAATCAACTGCTTATAAATATACACAAAAATCACCTCTGTAAATTGTAAAAAATAAAAAATGTCTTCAAGCAGTTTGCATGTGTAATCCATTTGATCTCTCTGCATTTTTTCTTCTTCTCCATCAGAACAAAAAAAATCCTCAGCAGATATTTCTCAGAATTGTCTAAATTTGCCTTTTATTGTGCTGGATTATTTCTTGTGTACGTACAGCCACAAACCCCACCTCAGTGCGCATGTTTCAGCGCGGAAGCAACCCGAGGGTGGCTTTCCAACCTCAGGAATTTAAATGCCTCTCTCTGTGGAGACTCAGAACAAGATGAGAACTCTAACTGGAGATTAAAGTGGAGCACAAGCCTGGCACACAGAGACATCACTTATTCATGAGCACTTACATAGGTGATGCTCTAAGTCGGCAGAGCGAGTGCGTTTTCCCGCAGCAGTCCTATGTTCCTCTAATTTCTTGAGAGCCAGACACCAAATCTTACTTTTTAAAGTGGTAATTTGCATATAGTCTAATTGTCCTCTTGAAGTAGTAAACCTTTAACGGGGTAACGTTGACTAACATTGCCCATTTTAAGGGACTGTTTTTCCAACGTGGAGGCAGCGATTTACACAAATAGCAGTCACTGGCTTTTATTTAACACAAGAGCATATTAAGAGAAAAGCAACAGAAAGCAGTGTGTAAAGTCCTACTTGGAGGTTGTGGCAAAGCTGACAGTATAGTAGAAAAGACTAATCAGTACATAAGAGATTCAAAATTGCCAGCAATTAATTCTAACAGGAACTGAGCATATTAAAGGGTCTTGGTCAAATCCTAGGAGTTTTGAAAAAATTTAACTTAATCTTTGCCTTCCACTGAGAGTTGGCCAAGGTCCAGACCATCATTTTATGGGGAGATTATAAAATCCCCTTGCACTATTTTCTGTAACTTATTAAGCATATGCTAGACACCTATGGGAAAAAAAATAAAAAGGGGGAAAAAACCTACAGAACACATTTTGTTGATCCTGGAAGGAGTACCTGTTCTTCTTGTCACCCCATTTTTTTCAGCTGGTTTAGCCCCCCCTTGTCTTAGTAATTTTCTTAGGTACTGGCAACTCAAGATGTCAAACACCACTTTAATTTTGTCATGCTAGCATATTTGCACTATGTTCCTGTCACTTTTGAATTCCAGCTTTCAATCAGAAACACTTCTGATTACTTCCCAGCAGCATAATTTTACAGTAAAAAAAAAAAAACCCAATTCCACAGCAAAATGATAGTACACAGCATTTCTAAGAGAATTATTATTTTTACTGGCTTCAGTGGCAAATGTAGATACTCAAATATCTTGTGTTCAAGAAGATTATGTTATGAAGGCAAATTAATTCGAGTAACAGACAATAATATTTCAGTTTTTACTGAGCAGAATTTGAGCAACTTCATCAGTGCCCTTCTTTTAGGACACTGAAATGAGCAGAGCTACGGAGACTCCTTCACTGGCCACGGGACAACTAGAAATGATTGCTGATATTTACAGGATCGCAGAATATTTGAGTTAAGAAGGGACCTTAAAGAACATTCAGTTCCAACCCCACTGCTGTGGCAGGGACGAACTCCACTAGACCAGCTTGATCAAAGCTCCAAACAACCTGGCCCTTCCAGGGATGAGACATTCCTTAGTTTAAATCTTATAAAAATGTTTTCACCTCAATGTCTTAACAGTTTTAAGGTTTTGTGATCACCTGATAATGAAAGAAAGGAAAGCAATGATCTCCAGTGTACCCAGACATACTGCTTCCCATTTTTTGCTCCCTTTGTCCCTTTCCATTTGTTCTCTGAATCCACTGCTTTTTTCCTCACAGGCTGGCTTTGGAACTATCTGTCAGGAGCTTTTTATGGCCATTCAAGCACTGCTATTAGAATCACTTTGCTTTCCTTGACAAGAACTTCATACCTTGCTCCTCACAACCCAAACAGACCTTTAACATAATATACTGCTCTCACTAAAAGAAATGAAAAGGAGTTGAATGGATAAACAAGACACCGTATATTTTATTCCAAGCACTATTACTTCTTCCTAATTCCTTCTAGAACACACATGGAATAATCATTTATATGAGAAAGGGGTTTTGTTTTTGTTGGGTTTTTTGGCTTTGTTGCTTTTTGGGGTTTTCTTTTCATTAAATACCTTTCTGGAAATTAAGAAGTGGATGAGTTCTCCTATTGTCTTAGTGTATAAAGCATCAATTACTTACAAATTTTAGTGTCTCCATACTGTTAGAAGCAGCAGGTGCTGAGTGCCCTTTTTCCTAGACCTAATATCCTTAATTTACTCAATCTTACCTTTACATTTTTACCAGACACTTCATTCTAATAATTTCTTTGTCTTCCACTATTCTGTAGGCTCTGTTCAGTTAACTTGGATCGTTCCAGTTCTCCAAAGGGGAGCACAGTGAAATCAGGGATTTCAGGACAGGATCTAGGATACCCTGGGATGGGAGAAGCACCGTGGGGGTGGTCTCTAGTCCCACCTGCTGCTTGGAGCACTGTATAAAGATTGGATAAGACTGTGTCCACTCAGGTTCTCTAAACCTCTGAGCACCCCTGGCTAACCCTGCTGAGGCCCTGAAGAGTCACTGATGGCACTGACGAGTCTGCCAGCACCTGACTAAAATTTCTGGTAACTTGTTTCTAGTTACAGCTTTAGAATTTCTCCTTATAATCAACAGTAACTGCACTGAGTAAGTACATTTTTAGTGGGAACTGAAAACCAAGTAATCAACTTCCCTTGTCACTGCTTTCTGATAATTTTCTCAACTTCTTTCACTTTCTTCTAATAGCAATAGAGGGTGCTTGCTGTTGATCCTGCTATCTTTTGGGATATGCAGATTCTGTATGACTTTATTTTTCTTATTTAAATGGAGGTTACAAATTCTATATTTTCCATGTGCTTGTTCACGTAAATGTAAGGTAAAAAACCAAAATGCATTTATCTTTTCTATATAGTCTCTCCTTTCCAGATCTACAGTTATCTGCAAAACTGTGGATGAAAAGATTTATCAAGTAAGCATACAGCAAAAAGTCTAAGAGGAATGTTTGATAGATCAAAAAATAAAAATCAGTTTTTTCCTTCTTTCTCTTGCTCTGACTGCAAAATGGAATACACATTAATGTGTTACAATCTAATTTATTTTCTTTTTAAATTATAATCAGGTTCCAGGGTTAGTTTTTCATAGTATAGATTTGAAAAAGAAAATAATTCACGACTCCAATTTCCCTTTATATTATTATATTGATAGTGGAGAGATGGGGCTGCTCAAGCATTACAAAGTAATTTTATGTTATTTTGCTGAGGTTATTGTTATTTTATTATTAAATTATTTCTTCTACTGAGTTTTCTTAAATATGATGATTCATATCCCTAATACATTAAAGGATCACTGTATGGAAGTGTCTGACCAGAGCCATAGGACTGAGTTATGTGTGAATAGATGAAGACACAGCTTAAGTACAGAGAACAGACTCAATCCACAGCATAAGTATAAAGAAAATTTTAAAAAAGAATATTCTTAAGGACATTAGAAATTTCAGGTCTTATTTTCCTAAGCTATAGTGATTCTAGGTCATACTAGAATCACTACTATTTGCAATACTATTGCAAAATAGTAATACAAAATGCCTTGTTAGACAGAAATATCAATATTTTAGAAATATCTAAAATGTAAAATATATAGGGTTTTGCAATATTGGCAAAAAACAAGACCAAAAACCTAATTGAGGCCCCTTTACAGGTTGCAAAAGAAATATCTGTCCTAATAGTTTTCCATTTCTGTCCTTTTTTTCAGTTAAAGGATCTCTTGTTTCTTGAAACCAGCAGGCAAGCTGCTTCTCATCAGACAGAAAAATGCATTTGAAGATTGTGGTTTTGGCCATGCAATAGCAACAGCATCAAACGTTAAATATGGAGAGCTTTATTAGTGTTGTTATTATTAAAGAGATTGGATGGAGATGGTGAAGAGGACATAACCAGCAATTGTGGGAAATATAAGTATTATTGCCTCCTACTGAAATGCAAACAGGGCTGGATTGCTGAGAGAAGGAAAGATTGGAAGTCCCACCAGACTAAGCCATCAGGCTCAGCCCTTGCAGTTCATAGATTCATGGAAGGGTTTGGAAAAGACCTTAAAGACCATTTAGTGACAGATTCCCTGCCATGGACAGGGAGCCACCAGGACAGTTTGCTCAGAGCTCCATCCAGCCTGGCTTTAAATGCTTTCAAGGATGGGGCACTACATCTTCTATAGGAAAATGGCTTATAATTCTTGCAGTACAGGTCAGTAGTTCCCAGGGTTGGTCCTCCTTTCTACCCTTCTTAAGTATAAGTACAATGTTTCCCCATTTCCAGTCGCCTGAGACTTCACTGCCATGGCTTTTCAAATGTCATGGAGAGTGGCTTAGCAGCTACATCTGCTGATTCCCTCAAGACCCTGGAATGCATCCCACCAGGTCCCATAGATCTATGTTCTTCCCTTTTACAGTATTGATCACACAGATGAAGAGGATGGAAGAACAAATTGATAGCCATCAGTGTTCTGTGCAAATAATTTTTAAAGCATCCTGGATTTTTTACCAAAGAGTACTGCAACACT
This sequence comes from Chloebia gouldiae, assembly GCA_003676055.1. Classification (NCBI taxonomy): domain Eukaryota; kingdom Metazoa; phylum Chordata; class Aves; order Passeriformes; family Passeridae; genus Chloebia; species Chloebia gouldiae. Next base: position 1,984,676 of record QUSF01000048.1, on the reverse strand, counting down.
GAGCAGGAAATTAGCTCTTTGAGGGTAAGTCTTCTCATCATAACTCCTTTTTAAGTTAATATTTTTCATCATTTTTAATGCAAATTTGTATATAGTAAGTTTTAAACTGCATAGTGGTTGGTCAAACAAGAAATACAGAATTATTTCATTTCCTTTGAGACAAATTTGTTTGTTAAGGGCCCTTTTCCACTACATAAGTTTGTGTGATTGTAACAAAAAGAATCTACAAATATAAGAAACAGCATTTTGAAACTTGCAGCAGAGGACTTGTGGTTCGTCATTTCTGAAAACATGGAGTTGATAATAAGCCAATTTTACCTCTGAAATCAACAGGGTAAATAAATGATGTGTATAGAAAACCATGTGAAAAAGTCTGATACTGCAAATGTCTAACCACATGGTTTCAGCAGGAGGTTAGGAATATAAATAGGAGTTAAGAACCCCTGCTGAACCTGGAGCATGGTTAACTTTAGATACTTGAGTAATATTTAAATCAATGGGAATTTTATAAGCTACTAAGTAATCTTGTATTTAAAGGAATAAAGCTGAGAATATTCTTCTCAGTTACGTGCAGTTACTTACACATCATTCAATATCCCTTTATTTTCATATAATTTAAATTCACATTTCAGATTTCCTTATGGTTTGATGAACTGCATAAATGTTTGGTTTTATTGATATTTTGTGAATAATGAGCTCCACTGGTATCCACTGATAAAATACCCGCAAGCTCTGCATTTAGTCAGCACAATATATCTTTTGGATTCTGAGTTGCTAAATGTAAGAAATTTGATCCTAATGATATTTAAAAATAATGAGATCACTTAGTATTATCAATTAATCGTAATAAGTAGAAATATTTGTTTGACGTGTCACACTATTATTTTTTTAGTGGTATAAATCCATCTTATTTTACCAATTCACTTATGATGCTATGGTCATAATATATATAAATAGTTCACATATCAAAATTCATAATTTTATTAATCTATTTTTATTGCTCATTTTAAAACTAATAAAACATTGTTGCTGTGTTTGACTATTTTATATTCACAACTATTAATATTATATTATATTTACATATATACTAATTACAGTCATATATAAACAAATGCAAAAACACCTAACCTGTTATAAGAAAGAACAAAAAGCTTCATTGATTTCATTCTAGTCAGGGTGCCCATGGTTCTCAATCCTGAACAGGAAATAATGGCTTCAGGTAAACTCAGATTTCAAAAACTGAAGCCAGCTACCTCTAGACCAGTATAATCTCTGGGTGATATTTTTGGTGATGAATCTCTGGTAACTAAAAAATATATACCAAGCAGATTTTATATATGAAAAGCAAAAGCATTGTAAGAGATACTTTAATTTTAGATTTGAGAAGGTTGGATAGAAGAAAAGTTCTTCCAGCTTTAAGGCTGCCACAAACTTCGAGTTTTTTAGAGTCCAACAGACTGAATCAGTGATCTAGAGATCATCTTCAAACCACCACTGAAACTGGGAAAAAAAAGTCTGATCTGTTTGCTACTACTAAGTGATGTTTGTCGTGTGTGTGTTCTAATTTTCTATACATAACATTGACACATGACAAGCCAGGCTGTTTCACAAACTCTGCATCTGTGTACAAAGGAAAGAATAAAGGAAATTAGATGGCGCAGTTGTAGCATGGCATATTAAAGTCTCTTTTAACTTACAGCTTTCAATTTTACACTTGTAAAAAAGTTAATTTCATTTTACACTTGTAAAATATTCTCATACAGAAAGATGCAATGAATACACAGATTGTGACTATCATATTTCAGATGTGAGGTTTCTTGCAGGAGAATATGTTTCTTTAGCAGTCTATAAAACTTTTAAAATATTTAGTTTGGGCAGACACGCTTGTCTAATGTTACTCTTTTTTATCCAAATCATCCTCTTAGTCAATCAAAAAACAACTATGCTTTCTGTCACTTTGAAACTTTCAAAATCTTACACTGAATCTTATGGTACAGAAACATACCAAGGCAGGTGACACACTGATTTTGCAAGAAAAAATTTTACATTTATTGCCAATTTCTCTCGGAGTTCTGAAGGTCAGGATGACCCCAGGAGACCGAAAAGAGTCTTTGCTTCCCTTAGCCCGAACACAGCCAAAGAAGGAGCCTGGAATGTTCCTGGAATGCTGGAATGAACGTGCTTTCAAGGTTGTTTTTTATTTCTTATCTAAACCTTCTTTCTCTGACCTGCCGAGCTCTGGCCAGCAAGGAGGCCATAACATTTCTGGCCTGAGCCCTGGGTGGTTCCTACATTATATACTCAAAACTACGTGTCTATGTTTACAATTTCTTCACCAATACCTATCATCTATGTTAGACAGTGTGTCCCTATCCTAAACCAATAGAAAAATGTCACCATCACACTAAGGCATGGAAGACAAGACGAAGGAAGAAAAGGCCAGGACACACCCAAATTCCTCCGTCTTGTACCCCCTTGAACCCCATTCTAAAAATCCCAAAATTCTACTTTTCCACCCTGTGTTAGTTCAGACATCACACTACTAAAACCCTTGTGGCTTGTAATTCCTCATACAAAGTTGGCAGTTTTCCACTGGCTAAAATCAAAGCCACAGCTGTTTTTGACTTCATGCCAGGGCCTCTGAGACCCCTGCCAGTATCTCGAGACAGCCAGGGCAGCCAGAGGGATGTCCAGGACTCCAACAATTTATAATTATAGCTTCTAACTACTTTTGCCTCTAAAATGGCAAGAGAGAAATGGCATTTTAGTCTGTTCTAAATCATTCAAGATTTAAGGCACCAGAAGGCTACTATTGATGTTTGATCTTGTCTTAGGTATAAAGCAGACAATCTGTTAACAGCTGTGACATTATAATAATAAATATATTTGCATTTTCACTCAAACATAAAGCATGTAATAACTTCTCTAGTAGTTAATTAAGACAGTATCATTATGACCCACTAACCTTTGGTATATCTGATAGGATTAAAACAATAATGTTATCAAGGCTGCATCAGAGACTTCTTTTTGTGGCCTTTAGATTGAAAATAATAGCAGATTAGTGTGGTTTTCTATTGATTTTAAACCTAACATATCAAGGAGGTGCTACCCATAGGAGGTCTACAGTGTTAGCAGTCTCAGAATGGTTAAAGCAATGATCTGATTTTCATTTTGTACAATAATACTGATTCTCTGTGTGTTTTAGGCAATGCCATCCTTTCATTTGCAACACAGCTTTAATTCTGATCTGACAATTTTAATCTTTTAAACATACAAAATGTTCAGCACTGTATCATCCATGTGTAACTGCAAATGTCACAACAATTTAAGGGCCAAAAATGGTATTGTCATCCCTATTGATTTTATTTTGATCTTTTTAGAGAAATTTGGGACAGGCTAAGAAAAAAGCTATTAATTCTAATCCATAATTGTTCTCTGGTATTGACAAAACTACTTAATTGTAGTAAAGAGGTTCAAATATATTAAAAATGCTCTTAGCCATCAGAACTAAAAAAGTAATAGATGGGAAAGAACAGATTTAATAGAAGTCAGCCCAGAAGTCAAATAATAATTTCTGGTCCAAATTTGTCTATAAACACTAAAACCAGTAAAATGCCACTGTAAAAACTGTAACAGAGAAGATAAGTAAGAAGACTATAAAAAGAAAGTTCACAAAATGGAATATTTTTTTAAAAATTGTTTTTTAGTTTAGTTTTCAATATTATCACTTTCAGTGGTGAGTCATAACATAAAATGCAGCATCTATGACAGAAAAATTAATATCATTTCAGGCCAATTGAATATATCAACTTAGTTATCCAACAACAAACTACAAATGACATTTTTCAAAATCGTTAACTTTCTTAACTTTGAGTCAGATTACCAGAGCACTACTTTTCACCTGATCTCATTTTTCTCTTCCAATTATTGTTAATCTTAGAGAGATTTTTTTCCTTCATTTTTTGGTTCAGGATATTGTATTTTTGAAGCAAGGTAGAGCTACATGATATGGAATCTTGCCAGCTTCCGATTAACAATAAAAATGTTAAGAGTATTGGACTGTAATATAATGATAAGATTAAACTGTGAAACAGGTTTGATTATAAAAGACCTCATCTGAAAAAAAAAGGTAATCCTGATGTGAAATGTTATATATTATGGTTGAGAAGAAATAATAAACCAACTTATACATATACTAGAAGTTAAAATATTCAATTATATTTTAGAAGACATTCTTATCAGTGAAACACACTTGTTCTTAAAAGTTGCATAATTGGAAATGAAAAAGTTATAGCGGCGTCCTTCAACTTCTTCCAAGGTGCTTGCTAATTCTTTCTCTGGAAGAACATTTATCTTATTTTGGGGTGGGGAGGGGAGGGGGAAGAAACCGACTTAACCAACTTTTATTTCTTTCAGTTGTGTTCCTCTTTGCTACACTATTCCTGTAAAAATCTCCCGTGCAGATCATATTTTAGGATAAGTATTAAACCAGTAACCCATGGACCTGCATGAACGTTTGCTTATTCATTTTGGACATGGAAACAATGCAGGACACAGCTTTTCTTTGCCCATGCTCATCTGTACTTTTCAGTTTGATTAATCAGCCTGGTCTGAGAAGGTATGAGCTTTAAACTTTTGGTTAAATGTGGTTTCAGGTATCATGGTTGGTTTATTCAGGATTTTATAGAGACATTGCTACCTCCTAATTCAGTTTCCAATACAAACACAACATATTAGCTTCTTCAGAATGATCAAATACAGTGTCTGTTTGAATTAGATAAAATCAAAACATTAAATTTGCTGAACGGTACAAATATTTGACTGACAATTCATTTACTCATCTCAGATTCAGAAAAGGTTTTGTAAAACCCCTCTCAAACCTAGAACAAACTTTAGGACTTTATCCCACTAATCCTCCAAAGCTGAAAAACATAAAAATTATCAAGTTGGTTTTCCAGTGTGTCCTGTTGGTCATTCAGGTCAGCAGATTCAGGCTGCAGAAAACAAAGTTGTAGGTTAACGGGTCAAACTGAAAGTTGAAATGTATTTTATTGTGTCCCAGGATCTAACCAGGCAATTCCTCTTCAAGGGATTGGAAAGAACTGAGGACCACAGAGGCTCAGAGGTGTCACAGGTTGACTGCATTGGTAACCCCACACTGACACGCCCTCCCTCCTGTGACTGTTTGCCTGGTATCAAATTAACAAACCCCCTCTCATCAGTACTTCTTAATTCTGTTACATTAATGAAGTCTTCTGCTCTTCTGCTCAAGGCAGAAGTTGTTATTCTTTAAGAACATTGCAATGGACACAGTTTTAATTCACCACCACTAGGTTTTCTGACCCAGAGAAGCACACACGGATTTATGCAAAAAAAAAAGGTCCTTGAAGGAAATGTGAAGTTAGGAGCTGGCACCCAAATGTTCACTGTGTAGTTTTGTGATTCTTTGCACCATGAGAACAACCACTTGCTGCTGTGAACTTACAGACATTATTACTGCCATCAAAAGGAAGCAGATTACACCCTATCAGATGAATGGTAGGAGATACCATTATAAAAGCCACAATCTTAATGAAAATATCTAATTTTATGGTCTGCTGTTACCATATTTTTCAGGATTTCAGAAAAATATTTTTGTTTCTCCTCTAATTCTATTTAAAATATTGTGTGGGAGGTTTTAATTTAGAAAATGTGCATGCCCTCATATTTGAAATTAAAATATTCATAGATTTTCTAGATCACTAGGGAAAACAATTCTATCACAGCTGGTATGCTGTTGATCCTTTATAGATGTTTAAGCAGCACTCAGCATTTATTTTCCATTTTGCTTTCTCTATCTAATGAGGAATTCTTTAGTAGACTTCACGGTGAAGTTCAGCAGAACACAGAGAAATGTGGAGAATATGCTTCATGTTGTCTCAAGTTTATTCTTCTAGACATGCTATTTTACATTAAATAACCCAAATATGACTGCAGCTTTCTTCTTCCATGGACAATTGGTACTGTTCTAGTTCAAAAACAGTTGGTATTTATGTAATACTATATTGATTCTGTTACTGTTAAGAAAGCAGAAGTAAAAGAAGCTTTAATGTTCCTTTGAGGAGGCAGGACATGTGTGACACTCCATTTTGCCCACATGTATAAATGAAGATGGACAGGTACTATATGTCAAAAAAAAAAAAAAAAAGAGAGAGAAAAGACAACTAAATGTTCAGAAGAGATTGATTTTGGAAGAATGCTCTTCATAAACACTTTGGTGCATAACTTCACAGTTAACTGAAAATATGCTAGTACAGCATCTTTACAGGTTATTGTTACATGGCTTGCAAAAGTCTAAAGCTATTCCAAATGTCAACATAAATGCTAAGAATACCTTCCAGCTAGGAAAAAGCCCACTGAGTCTGGGCTCATTTCATTACATTTCACTTCATTTCATTTCATTTCATTTCATTTCATTTCATTTCATTTCATTTCATTTCATTATTTCATTTCATTTCGTTTCATTTCAGTCAGACTTCACTCAAAGCGACTAAAAATATAAATTTAACTTTCACATGTTAAAAAAAAAAATATTTTCATTTTATCAAATGTCAGCTGAATTTTGTATTATTTTCCTTCCTTGCCAATCTGTGTAGCACTGTGGTCTCAGGGAAGAGCTACTGGAAAGCTGCCCAGTGGAAAAGGATCTGGGTGACAGTGGCTGAACACGAGCCAGCATGTGTCCAGGTGGCCAAGAAGCTCAGTGCTACTCTGGGCCTGTATTAGGAACAGTGTGGCCAGCAGGACCAGGGCAGTGACCATCCTCTACTTAGCACTGAGGAGGCGACACCAGTTTTGGGCTTCTCACTACAGAAAAAAACATTGAGGTGCAGGAATATGTTCATAGAAGGGCAATGGAGCTGGTGAAGGGTCTGGAACCCAAGTCTGATGAGAAGGATCTGAAGTTTACATAAGATGTTAAGAAATGTTTATTCACCACAAGAGTTGTCAGGTATTGGAACAGACCTGGGAAGTGGTAAAGTCACCACCCCTGGAGATATTTAAAAGGAGTGTAGATGTGGCACTCTGTGACGTGATGATTCAGCAGTGTTGGGTTAATGGTAGGACTCCATGATCTCAGAGATCTTATCCATCCTAAATAATTCTACTCTATGAAGTCCCCTCCTTAAAAAAAAAATAAAAAAAAATATTTGCAATCAGTTATCACATTTCAGCAAAACAAGTCAGCTAAACATCACCTTTACAGCCAAAATGCTGTAGTAGGCATATTTTATACCACAATTACATATATCTGTTCCTCTGTATTGAACTTCAATATTTTTGTTGCAGCCATTTTGCAATTGTGCTAATGTGCTTCTTAAAAGCATATTATGGTAACAGTTTTGATCCAGATCCTTGAAGAAGGACCTTGTAAAGCACAGAAGTTTTGATTCATATGGAAGCTAATAGAGTTATTTCCACCATGTGTATGTGCTGGAAATCAGACTCAATCACCTGGCCAGTGCATTTTAAATTTGATAATCTTTCCACTCAATTGAGATCAGCAGATTGTTGAACATTCATGGGTCAGAACTTTTTATTAGAAGACCCTGGTATTATGCTCTTGTTTAATACAATTAATCATTGCTCTTTCCATCTGAAGAACTTTTACCTTTTGAGAGTTAATTTACTATATAATGTTTCATTTGATAGGCCCTGAACGTTTTGCTCACAAGTTACTTGACATCACATTTTCCCTACTCTTTAAGTTTCAAAATCATGGTTGATTTCCTTGTAATGAATAATTAATAAAGTAAACTGTTCTGCTGGATGAATTAGGAAGGAAAGCTAAATAGCCTTTTTCCTTCATAGCTGGGGTACAAAAGTGTTGCTGCTAAGGAAGGGTATGAATAGATGCATAAATGTTCAAATCTTTCACAGACCAGCAGTGGCTCTCTGGAGACATCCAGCCAGATTTGGTCACAGGGCACGCTGACTCTGTCATTCAGTACCATACAAGCCTTGTACATTGGAGATAGGGTAATGTTATTTATATTTAAACAACAACAACAACAAAACCAACTAGGTTTTGGAACAGATAAACATTAAAAAACTGAATTACAAGGTTTTACATAAGGAAAAATCCAAACCAAATACCTGACCTGATAAAGTGCAGTATTTCTTCTTTAACTTTTTAAATCTTTCTGAGCTCTTCTGAGTTCTCCTAATATAAATTGAATTGCTATACTAAGTGATCGTCACAAAAAATAAAAAGCAAAGCAACAAATAAGAGCAAAAATAGAATATCTGCACTGCAAATGCTACCAAAGCTAAGCATACAGCTTTTATAATGAATTACTTTACAGTGGCAGCTGACAACAGAAAGCATTGTAGTTATACTTCAGCATGTTCCAGAGCACATCTGCAGAAATCTCTACTTTCTCCTGAAATCCCTGTCTTCTATTTCTACATCTCAGAAGAAAAACACATATTCATGTTCAGAAATTATACACAAACTTTCATTTAGCATACAAGTACTTCAGTTGAATTAAAACAGGAGTAGCAACAGCAAATTTTACATCAGAAAATGGAAGATGTATCATTTTCAATACATTGGAGTCACCTTCCTTACCAGAATGTCAAAGATTCCTATAAAAGCAAATATCCAGCACATATCACGTTTCTTATATTTAGTGGATTCCATCTTGCTCCTACAAATTCCAAAAGAAATTTCTTTACTGCTTTCTCTGGACTAAAAAGCAGAGTTTCTCAGAGGAGTAAGAAACTGCACTTCTCTTTAAGCTAATAACAGCTCCTGAATGAGTCTCTGCCGTAATTTAAGCAGCCTAAGGGTGTAATTATACAAATGAATTATTGAAAGGTAATTTTACTCTATTTTGGCCATTCTGTTCAAAGCCTACATATTTATGCTCATTCTCTGAGGTAGCTGATTTGGAAAACATAGATGTAAAGTATTATGCAACAAATGATGGTGCCCTACTTACAAGAATATTAATATTTTCTTTCTTACATTAAAAAGAAAAAAAAAGTGCAGAATATTAATTTCAAAATGAGTAGGAGAAACTTTTCATTAGGAAAAAACAATCTCTTAAAAAACCCACTCTTCCCTAACATCGCATTCCCAAAAATTGTAAGCTAATATTTCAAATTTTCTTTTTATTGTTTGCCTCGCAGTTCTGAGCCTTGCAGGGCTTTTCATGATCACCTTTCATAAGCAGGAAAAGGAGATTTTCTCTATATGAATTTTGAAATAAGCATGGGCTCATATAGCTCCAATTTAATTGCAGCTGTAGTGGTACTTCTGATTAAAAGTCCCAGACCATGCAGGGGAAAAACTGTGAATGTTTCAGTGCAAGAAACATCTTCAAGAAGAGATCTCAGTGACCTGGGAGTACTTTTTTTTCACTGAATATGATCCTATTAGTCCAGTGTTTCTTCAGTTTTTTCCACATTAGAAACTATCTAGCATGTTCTAAATAGAATTCTTTCTTTTTATTATTGCAAAGGCATAGTTGCCGTGATAGATAGCAACAGAAAAGTGCATTTGGAAAAATCAATAAGAGCAAAGGTGTGAAGGAGCTTGTTCTTTGTCACTGCAGTTTGGTGGCTAAGATGAGCAAAAAAACTTACAGAACAATGATATACCAAAAGCTGATCAGAAAATCAAAGGCAAGCCCTTCTAAGGAATAACTTGTCCACAAAATTAAGAGTCTTCTGGTGACATAAACAAAAAGCCAAGAAAAATTCCCTTTGGATAAAAAAAATTAGAAGTTACCATCTTCAGTTATTAGAGTGCTACATCCTGTAAGATGCAATTATAATTCTGAGCATTTTCCCCCCTTTCTATGTGCCAAAGTTCACTGTTAGATTGGATGTGGATTTCTTATGGTTTCCCTTTGAAGTTAATGGTCACTTCATGATGATGATGATGCATGAGGGGAGTTCAAGCCTCAAGAAGGAACCTTGTGGCCTATTGAGAGCAATGAGAACATTCTTACCTAATTATTCACCTACTTCAACCTGAGGGTTTGTCTTCCAAAATATTTCTGAATCTATCAGCAATAAAACCCTTCATATTCTCTGAAACACTTCAGGTGGGTGAGACAAATGTGTTTAGCTTCGTATTGTCAACAGAAGGTAATACACGGACAACATTTTTAGTCAATCTTTACATATTATAAAATTAAAAAAAATTAAACTGTTCTCATCACTGCAATGTCACTCGTGATGCAGCTTTGTTTCAAAATAACAAATAAAACCTTCCAATATCAGTAGTACACAAAGTAAGCTATCAGTATTTCCAATTCACAGCTGTCTACTTAATTTTAGTCTTCAAAAACAAACAGAAACATAAAATGTGACATGTCTTGCTGAGATTTCAACAAGACACATCTAAATGTCTTTTTGACTTAAAATTATTCCTTACAAAAATACATATGCCAACCATTTAGATTTATTATATGGTGGAGGCAGTACTTTATCATTATGGTTGAAAGGTAAACTTTTGAATTTCTTGTTTGTGACTATTCTAATGTATTACCTCTCATAACATTGGGTTTTATTAAAGCCCACAAGCCCACACAACCCCAAAAACCTGTAAATACAGAAATGTCAGCTGTATATCCTGTATGAAACATGTTCACGGCAGCTCTGTCTGGAGCAAAGTGGATAAGTTATGATATTGAGACTTTACCCTGCCTGTCATATAGAGCTGCTTATGCCCAGGAATGCTGTGCCAGCCTGAGCCTGAAACCAGCTGTTTATCACCTGGTAATGAGAGGAACATTGTTTAATTAACCAAACAGAGTTTTTTAGATTGTCTGCTCACAGTAAAACATGAGCTAGCCACTGCAACGCTCGTGATGGTGCCACCAATACATCCAGAAAACAATTCCAAGAAACTGGATGGAATGGAAAATGAAAAGGAGGTGTTCAGTGGATCAATGTATGCAGGACTAACAAAGCAAGGGAACACCAAAATGTGACACCGTGCTCCCAGGAAAAGCACCTCTCTATGCCCACAGGGACGATCATTGTTGTTACTCTGGCTGCACAGATCAACCAATTTTACATCTTAGAGGCATCCTTTAGCCTCTCCCTGCTCTCAGCAAGGATGGCTGAATTGACTTCTGCCCCTAAAGGTTGCTCAATCCCGAAATCATCATGAATCAGGGCTCTTAAGCACGGTGGTTCAATATATTAACACAGACTAAAATCAATGCTGGTTTGCATTATGATGCTAAATTTTGAATCACAGCACTTTAGGACCAGACCCACTGCTCTTTAGCCAGTTTTGGGACTTGTAAGTGCCACTCAATAGATGTGATGGACAGCTGGAGGTGACAACCTCTTAAATTGTCCTAGCTTGGACTCGTAAAGCTTGTCAAAGAGAAATCATTAAAAAGAAATACCCTGACCTTCCCTATTTCCTAGTCTAGCTTTCTACACTTCTGCTCCTAGAAAAAGAGAAACTTTTATTCGTAAGTGGCGTCTGCAAACTTTTCCTTTCCTTTTTCTCCATATTTTTCTCAGTTAAACTGCAAATAAACAGCCAGCATTTTTTCCTCATCCCTTGTTTAGCATTTTTTCCACGTCATTTTGCTTAGCTAATCACCTTATAAGTATGGCTCACCTTCTGTATTAAATTAAATTGCCTCTTGATTTGTCATAATCTGAACAACATAAAAATGTAAGTGGAAAACCTAGAAGTTTTAATCTCAACAATTTTTAGTATGTGAAAATGAAAACAGTATCACTGATTATGTAAATATTTGGAGTTCAGTTTTGATTCAGACAGATTCTGTAACTTGCAAAAGTAGACATGAGTTGATAAAAAGAGCTAAAAATATATATTTTTCATGAGTGTCTGTTAAATTCTTTCCCTTGCAGAAATACTACAAAATATTATTTTATACATAGAATATCTATTAAATTAATACAAGACAACAGGACACCTAAATAGCTAATTTTCCTATATAGTAGCTAACTTTCCTGTATAGTAGCTAACTTGTCATATAGTTGCCCAACAGAATGAGCTAATTACAGTAGCCTTTCCCTTGTTTATGGAAAAATATGAGGTTTGGGGTTTTTCTCTTTGTTTGTTCCTATTTAAACACAGTTGTGGAGGACACAAAGAGTGTAAGGTAGGAAAGAGAGCTGAGCCTTTCCAAGACTGTTCATGCATTCAGGGCTCTCCAGGTTGGAACTAAAAAAGAATTTTCTCCCAGGCTGACCTGCAGGAATTTAAAAAACATTTTTGCTTTCTATCATAGTTTGAAGGGTTAGTTGTGCACTTCTCAGGTTCTCCTGACAGCTCAGCTAACAAATTCCTCTTGCTGCTCCATCAATCTACGACATCAGTGCTGCCCTTCATCTATTTTATTGCTACTCCATAGTTTTTGTAGGATGTTTTGAGCTGCACTTGGCTATGGAGTTTCTGGGCCTGTACTGCAGCAGGGGTAAACAGGGGGAAGCAGCAAACTCCCAGCTCCTGCAGGCTGTAACTTAAACTACATGGAACACAAACAATCCTCCCATGCAGAACAGCCTTTGGTTTCTGACCTGTACAAAAAAAGAGCTCCCACAACAGCACAAACCTCATAAGCTGCCTGTTCACGTTTTGAACACTTGGTATATGATAAAAATAAAATGTCACTGGTACTTGCACCATTTTTCAAGTCATATTTTGGTCATAAAGTGGTTCCAACCCTCTGCCAATGACCTTCCACTAGAGCAGGTTGTTCGCAGCCCCATCTAACTAATCATCAAAGGCTGTCTACACATGCAATTAATTCTGGAGAAATTCAGTGGTATAAACGTAAAAATATCTGTGTGAACACAACACAACCAGGAACCAGGTTAATGGGGGAAAATCCAGGTCTTTTATTCCTCTCTTACCTATAAATCATTTTGCATTTGAAACTATGAAACTACAGCTGTGTTCTTGTTCTACACTGAAATCCTTTGGTGGTCTCTCTGACAATTTTTACAGTTCCTCATCCTATTTCAATAAGTCACTATCATATTCTCTATTTCCCAGATACTGCTGAGCATTACTGGAGTTTTTTATTTTTTTGTCTCCCTGTAATGATCTGCATCATTTCATGGTACCTTGAATATCTTACCTAAAGGGAAGAGGACACATCCTTCCCTCCTGCACGTTGCATTCCTTCCAAAACACAGACACAGCTCAGATATTCTTGGTCTAGAGGGGAAAAAAAAAAAAAAAGGTTGACACACTTTGTAAGATAAGGCACAGAAAAGAACATATGGTACTGTCTGAGCTGGGCCAAAATGCAAGAGCTGTAGAGCTGCAATTGGGATAAAGGACTTGGAAGTGGGAGTGAAAGGAGGAGGACCACACTTTTAAGACAGAAGAAACACGTCTAACCAGACTCTAGCCTGCAAGCTACAAAGAACCAGACAGGATGACAGAATACAACTTCATTTCATGTCAACATGGCAACAGTGATAAAAATACCAATACTGAGACTAAGAATTCTTTTTGAAGCACAGACCTGGCACTGAAAACTTTTTTGTTTGCTGAAAATCTGTTCAGGCAGTACATAAATCATTCAGACTCCTTTAGCCTTCTTCCATCGCCCCTGACTGCTGGAGAGCAGGAAGTTTCCCCGTGCCACAAGGGCACAGAATGTTAAATAATTGCTACCTTGCTTTCCTGCTGCAAGTCCAGTCATACATGTGCAGTTACAGACCAGCTCTACCTGTTTCATAAGGGGTGGCTATAATGACCTCGAGTCTATTCTGACTTCAATTTCCACAAGCTGCTTGTTAGTCACTTACCAGTTGCTCAAAATTGTAACCAGTGCTCTGAATATAGATGCCTTCTTCACTCTACCATTTTCCTGGTTAAAAATGAAGCCCCCTGCACCTCCCCACTTTTGCCACCATCAGCTCATACACACACTTTTCATAAGCAATGTAGGAATCTGTGATTGTCCACGGGGAAAAGTCAGGTCACTTTTGCTAACCTCAGTGTTGCCTTCATTGTCTGCCTTGCCACAACCTCTACTCCTTACAAACAGCGCAAACATGCAGACAAAAAGAAACACAAAACATTGTGGGTTTTGAACACTTGTATGTGATAAAAAATCAAATGGCAACAAAATGAAGATAAGGAAGAGAATTAAGAAAAAAATTCACAAGCACTTAAGGTGTGCGCAATGGCATTGCTAAAGCATCTTCAATTTTGTAAAGGTAAAAATCTGTGAAATTTTTTTATAAAGCAAAACAAACAAACAAAAACAAAACAAAAACAAAACCACCCTGTTTAGTGAGGGTTTCTCTTTTTTTATTTATTTATGACCAGTACATAAATTTGAAATGTTTTTCTTAATGTAAGCATAACTTTCAGAGGTCAGGATTTTTTTTGTTTTTCCAGTAAGGCTCTTATCAAAATAATTTCACATTTATACCGAGGCATATAATAGTAATTTCCAAAGCATAAACAGGCAGCCAGCCACAAATGCAAATGACTGGAAACCCTTACTCTTTTTCCCTTAAAAGCCTGAAATGAACAACACAGCATGACACAATGGTGTCTGAACCCACTGCTGACAACACCAACTGGAAAAAAATGAAAAACTGTGTTTTTTTAGTGAACATCATGAATATGTACCCTTACAAGACTCTACTTGCCTTTCTCCTACAGGTAAATGGGATTTGCTCCCATGGATTAGTACAAGGCTGCCTGAAGAACACTAGATGTAATTACCAGCCTGACCTCATCAGCAACTGCATTTCCTTTCTCCCTCAACTTGTGCCCTCCTAATATCATTAATTAGATACCTGGCCTCATGCAGCCTTCTTAGTGATAAATGTAAAGCAGTGCAGCAGCAAAACAGCATAAAGACCACAGCTACCAACTCTGTGGATAAAAATGAAGAAAGGATTCACTTGCTTCAGGAAAGACACCCTTGAAACAGCATTGCAAACCGTGTGTCATGGAAAAAAATAAAAAGTTGGGGGGAAGAACCCTCTACCCCCGACACTAAACAGTGCAACAGGACTGCAGCAGGTAGGTTTTGGGTTTTTTAACACTCTTTCCCCAGGCTACAAATTCTCTCCAGTTAATGTAGTTCAGAATGGAAAGAGACAAGGAATCCTGCACTTCAAAAACTCACAGGTACTACTTAGCTTATGCCAAAGCCACCATGTGATTTATAAATCCAGTTAGAGGCCTTTAGGATCTATTCATGGGCCAAGATACACTTAAAACCAACAGGGCAGCTGGTAGTAAGCCTTTCTAAACACTGCAATTTTCTGTTCTCTTTGGGCAATGCCTCAATCCCAAATGTCACCATGAACGTTGTGATGCTGTAAGCTGGACACAACCAGTGAGAGAAGCTATCCCTTCGAATGCCCTCATAATGAGAGACTAACTCCTTGTCACTTTCATTCTTATATCTCATTGAGTTTATTTCATTTAATTTTATATTGTTGGTGGTGGTTCTTAAGAAAAAAAATTACTTTTCCCACTGATTCCACTTTATAAACACAAAATCCTAAGAGCTCCTATGAAGAACAATACTTTGAAGCCAGCCAGATAGATCAATGTAATAAACATGGAGCCTCAGATTTCATTATTCAGACATCAAAGTAAATTTGGTCTCAAGCACAGGATGCCAATGAATTAATTCCAGGGTATTAAAAGCTAAATGTACACACACTGAAATATCTCTGCACAAACAGAAAACAGCCATGAGCCGGTCTGGTTTAAAGTTTGTCTCACTTACAACTTCAAATGTTCTTATGGACCACCAGATTCTAACATTACAATATTTGAGGTCAACCAAGATTAGCTTTAAAAATGCCTTGTTCCCTTTCTTGTCAGAAGAGGCAGAATGTGCCCTATTCCATGTAAATTCGAATCTGTTTTTGAACATCTGTGATATAAATCATAGTTCAGTGCCCAGAAGATACTGTTCTTTTTCTATTGATTCAATACTCACTCAATTTCCCATGTCTAAAGGTAATTTTACTAAAAAATGGCAGTGTTCAGAAATTGAACAGAGCTCTTCAAAGTTTTATCTTATGTACATATTTTTATGTTCTCTCGTAACACCAAGTGATTTCAACAGGAATGTTCCTAACACCTTACCTTAAACATGAGTAGCAGGACGCCCCTGAACAATAGTCTATATTAGCAGTGCTGTGCATTGCAATAATCAAATTTTCCATGTAAATCTCCCCCAGAAAAAGCAATCTTCTCTCCATTAAGTCACAGCAAACAAAGTAAGTCTGATTCATTTTAGCCCTATTTTTAAAGCACTCTTTTAAGTACCTCCCTCAGGCAACAAAGAGTTTGCAAAGAATTTTGGTGAAGCAGTAAAAAAGATCTCACTTCTAATGTTTCTTAAAGCTTGCTTGTTTATTTTTTTTTTCAACTTCACAGCATTTTTAACATACAGCAGATCAAAGTGGAATACTAGCTGTTTTCTCCCTACCTTGATATATGCTAAATATAATATCCAGGATAGGACAAGATAATGGATTCAAGCAAAGAGCAGGAGCACAATGCCTCAGAATACACAGAGTATTGTGGGAACTACAGAATGACACTTTTCACTATTTTACCCTAAATATTTCATTTACAATTCAGTACAACATTGACACAAGGAGCTGCATTTGTTTTTAAATTTCTAACATAAAATTATAACTTTTCAAGGTAATTGTTGTAGTCATATTTCTCCTAGCTTCACGGACAAAGCATTTATTTGTATTAAAAAAGGGTTATTTTACTTATTATGGCAAACAGATGAATGAAAAAATCACGCTAATTTAAACAGTGGAGAAGTTTAAATGAAGTTCTTTGCTTGAGACAAGATTTTTCTACCTCCTTCTGGAACTTAGGTAACAGAAAGATAGCCAGCTTTGGGTAAATCTTTGTTTCCTGCTCATGAAAGTTTGTACAAGTGAAATAAGATTTCAATGATTGGCAAATAATAACAGGGAGACTGTAGTATTTAATTTTCTTCCTTCTGAGTGGTCTAAAAAAAAAATACCTGTTAAAAATATTTTAATGTAAGATGAATGGATCCTTTTTTTACAATATTCAAAAGAAATTAATGAAATAATGTCACTCCTGTGAAAAGCATGAAATCCATAATGAGCA
The DNA here is from genome assembly GCA_003676055.1 of Chloebia gouldiae. Taxonomy (NCBI): domain Eukaryota; kingdom Metazoa; phylum Chordata; class Aves; order Passeriformes; family Passeridae; genus Chloebia; species Chloebia gouldiae. The sequence continues at coordinate 1,967,542 of QUSF01000048.1, read as the reverse complement.
AACCTTTTGGCATCTTGCTAAAAGAGTCACACAAAATCTTAGATTAATAAAAATTTAGGCACACTATGAAAGTAGACCATCATATATACAACTATGAAATTTAAATGGCTTCAGAGTGGCTTCAATATGTTTAAAGTTGACAAAAGTGTTGGTCTTTTTCATGAAGACTAATTTTTTCTATCCTGTTGACTTTTATTAACATAAATACAAATATTAATCATACACCAACAGCAGAATTACTTTTGCTTTTGGAGCCCTAATTGTTCCTAAAGCATCTCTAATCCTCTTATAAAATACAAATATAAACAAGTTTTAACTCCCTCATCAGGGCTTTTTTTTTTTTTCAGAAGCATAAGAAAACATAAAAGAATCAAGATGATGTAGAAACTATGATGTCAAAAAAGTATTTCTATAAGAAATTAATAGAAGCCAGAGCTTTATTATAAACATCAACAATGTGGCAACCAAAAAATAGCTGTATATATTTTTGGGTGTGTAGGGACATGATAATTGACAGTAGATGGAACAAGTTTATAGGTCCATCAAGCCACATAAAGGAGAGTGTCTAAATTCTAATCTTCCTTTCTATTGGAGATGATCTTCACAACAAAGGCATGAAATATTCCCAATTATATAAAGCAAATTATCTTGGCTCTCCTATCTTGCATGCAAGATATATTTGCCCTTTTTTTGTTTGTTTGTTAGTTAGGAAGAAATTCAACAAATACAGTTGTACAGAAACCCCAGAAATTGCTTCTTCCCATTAGGGAAGAAGTTTTATTTGGTCATGAAAACTGACTTTTCTTTCTTCTGGTTTTACCTCATTTTTTTCCGATGCTTATTCATCTTTGCTCTTATACTTTTATTCTTATCTGTCCTTGCTTTTATTCATTTGCAAGCATCAGGCATTTGCAATGACTAAAATTACCCATCCAATTAAAACATTTGCATGTTGCTTTCTCCTCTCTTTTTCCTGCTTAGAATGTAAGCAACCCAAAGCAGTTGAGCTAAGAAAAATCTTTTATCTAATCGAAAACTCACAGCCCCTGGTATTCTTTCATTACCAGGATTCATCAGCTCTAAATTCATCTGTAGTTCTCAAACCCAGAGGCTACAGAATAACAGGAGGTAAGAAAGTTGCTTAAGGAAAAAACCCTTCTAGGAGTACGTCTAGTTGTCAATATTGAAGAGATAATCTAATAATCTGTGATCCCAAAGAGATTCATATTCTCATTCAACTTGGCTAATTTAACCTACATCTCTAAGGATCTGCAAATGCTAGTGATGGTGGAAATCTGACTGGAAGTAAAGCTGTGACATTAGTTGGTGGGAGATTTAGATCATCTCTTTGTACTTAATGACAAAAAGCAAGTCCTTTGAGGAAGTGACTTCTAGCTCTTGTAAAATAAGGTCAAAATAGGTCTTTCTTTAGGTCCCTTAGAAAAGAGTCAAAAAAAAAAACCTTTTAAGATAAAGCTTACTTTAAAAATTTATTCAAAGATCAGGAAGGTGAAAAAAGAAATACATCAATGGAATATTAAAAAGAATAAAAATTTGGTACTGTCTTGATAGTGGCCTTTAAAATTGCTCTTAAAAATACATTCCAAGCAAAGAAGAAGACTGTTTCCTCCAGTCATGAGGTTTTGGTGACAGGAGTTCTGTACTTATTTAGGCAACTTTCTTTCAAATATATTAAATAAATAACTTATTATATGAATTTCATTTCAGCTGTAGAATAGAGTTAAACAGAGTAGAGCAGAGTAGAATAAAGCATCTGAGTTGGAATGGACCTACGAGGATGATCAAGTCCAAGTGCCTGACCAGTTCAGGGCTGATCAAGAATTAAAGCATGTTATTTAAGAGCATTGTACAAACATCTTTTAAACACCAACAGGCTTGAGGCATTGACCACATCCATAGGGAGCCTGTTCTCACACCTGGCCACCCTGTCACTAAAGAAATGCTTGCTTATATCAGAAGTAAACCTCCCCTGGCCCAGCTCTGACCTGCTCCCATGTGTCCATCCTATGGATAACAGGAAAGAGCTCAGCACTTCCCTCTCCACGTCCCCCTGTCAGGAAGCTGCAGATAATAATGAGTAATTAATATTTATAATATTATTATTATTATTATTATAGAATGATAATCTCATTATTATAATGAGGTCTCTCTTTGGTCTCCACTAAACCAAACTAGACAAACCCAAAGTCCTCTGTCTGAAGGTTCCTGCTGGCCCTTGAGGACTCCGTGATACTGACTGCTGGTCCCAGGAAGTTTATCAGGAGATCAGAGGGGAATTCTGTTCTTTTCTCCTTGGTTTTCACCACTTGCAGCTACCAGACACTCTCTTCAATCATTACTAAACTGAATGGCTGCCTGCAAAACCTTAACACCACTTTTGTTTTACCCACGTTTGCTCCCCTGGATGCAGACTTGCCAGAAGCTGCCCTGGTCAATCAAAGAGTTTCAGAATGACTGCCTGCTTTCTCATGTTGCTTTAAATTTTAAAAAAGCACCAAGGACTACTTGCCAAAATGGATCCATACAGAGTTAAGTGGTATTTGCACTATGCATGGGCAGTAGTTAAAGGAATGGGGAAATGAAAAAAAAAAAGAAAAAAAAATTACAACTCATCTTCTAATATTTTTTTCTTGGAAGCAGCAGACAACATTGTCTTCTATAAGCAGGAGAGAGGGTTATACCAAAAGTGAATGCTACAGTTACTCAGCAAGAGAAGAAACAGAGAAGTTGATCCCATTTTCAAGTCAGAATCTCAAGTTATGCTTGAGAAAGGAAGTAGTGATCAATTTTTTTCAATAAACCACAATTACAGCATTATTTGTTATGTGACAGCAGACTTTAGGAGTAAACATATATCTACACATACATACTAACCTAGAACTAAATGAGGAGGTTTGGTAAATACATAGCATACTGAAATTTCATTCTTTCAGTAACAAGTGTCAGTAAGAAAAAAGAATATTTGCAGAATACTGAATGTGAACAGTGAACTCATCAGGTGAATCTTCTATTCAATGCCAGGAAGAAAGAGTGCACCTGGGCCCTGTTTACAGAAATGTTAACTATGTCCCAGATAAGTTAGGCATGAAATCCAGAAACTTTAAATATTTTCTGACTGTATTTGCTCAGTGAAAGCCAGAGTCTAGAAATATACTCATACCCTCATCTTGCACAGCTACTGTAGGTATAATCCAGTTCTGAAATCACTGAAAAATATACTAAGGGAAGACTAGTGGGGCATTATATCTTTTAAGGCCATATGGATTTTATTTAAAGTCTCAAATATTGACCTATGCTTAGACAGCCATCACAGTAACTATACATTACACAGGCAAGAGTTAAGCAAGTTACATGCTACAATGAACTCTTGTTCAGATACATTTGGTGCATAATCAATAAAAATGATTTGTCAGATTAGTTGAGAGATGAGTCATGTCATGGAAATAATGAGTAGTGTCCACTGCAGGTGGCAAGAAAGGCCTGATATATCATATTGACTAGACTGACTAAAAATAAATGTTACCCTCTTTGAGGCCACCTCTATTCTCAGCTCTTCTCTGCCAATTGTCTTTAGGTCAGGAGCAGTGCTAAGGAAACCCAAGAGTAAATACAGGAGGTACTTTTACAAGCAAGGCAGGCTGATGAATCCAAATGGTCTCATTCTGCACCATGGAGACAAACCAGCTTTGGGCTGAAAGTCCAGTTCAATATCTGTGCATTTTATAACCATGGACACAATTCTGTATTCTTATCACTACACTCATTTCAGGCACAAGCTGACACAAACAGACCCCTTCTGAATGCATTTCTGAGAGTGTCATATTCATTTTGAGACTCTGTAAGTCTGCAGGCTGGAAAGAACGAAATCTATTTCTCAGATTCAGCAACAGAAAACAGGAGTGAATAAAAAACAATGTATGTATGATATGATGAGCATGAACAAATGGTCTCAAGGCATGATTAATATGCTGTTGGGAAATTGTAATTTGGCATTGTCTAATGCCTACTGACTGAAGCAGAAACATACTGGTCTAAAAGAAATGCAATTTTTACTTGTAATGAAAATGTAAAAAAAAAACCCCATAATTTTTAATTAAGAAGTCTCTTATTGTGACTGTATTTCAGGTCTTTTTGTTTGCTTTTGAACTCCTAATCTTACTGGTTATCTCTTTAGCATGAAGTTACTCTAAAAGTCTACTTTTTCTCTATTTCTCAGTGTAGGTGTGGATGACTACACTTTGACTTGTGTTCATAACTTGTTTATTATAGCCCTGATTAAATATTATATGCTATGGAGAGATATAGAATTTGTTTTTAATTCTTGACAGCAGTAGGTTTCGAGAGTCACTTGTCATTTAGAACAGATGCAAAGAGCCCTTAAAAGCTCTTTTATGCAACTATGGAGCTGAAGCAAGAACAATTGGACAACTCTGAGAAAAGATACCATCCTTCCCATCCCTTAACAGCATAACTTTGGGAACTAACCAGCTCCAAGGATGTGAATGGCTTAAATACTGTTTGAATGGAATTATTAAATTATTTTAGAGGACAAAACAGAAATATGAAACCTAGTTAGCAAGCACTAAGCTGTCTCAACAGGTATAGCAGCATGTTTGCACAAAAAACTTTAAAAGTAAGTTCTCATTTCTTAGCTGAATGATGGCCAAAGGAGCTCAAAACCAAGTCAGGAATATAAGATCTGGGAAGTCTTTTACACATAAACTATAAGAATTGCTTCAGTGATACCTGAGCCTAAATATTTTGCTTTTAACACCAACACACAAACACCAAGCTTTAGAAAATGCTTCAATAGCTGAGTTACACTATTTCTCTAATTCATTAGCTATTGTCCTCTTTGAGGGAGAGTCACCCTGTTTTCCATCGAAAAAACTGTTGAACAATTGATTCTGTAAAATGCTACCTACACTTAAAAGTCAAGCATAGTGTTGTTGCTTACCATGTGTCTGAAAGGAATAATGTTTCACAGACGTGGAATGAAGCAGATGGAATGACAAAGGAAATTGGGAGTCATTAAATTGCAGAGAGGGAAAAAGATGCTGTGGAAGAAAATTAAAGAGCTAAAAGGCACATATGCTACATAGAGAAAAAAAAAGAACCAAGGAAAATACTTTTGATTCTCCCTGCAAACTATTAAAGGCATGAAGAGTGAAAAATGTTTTTAGATTTCTTTTTTTTTTTATTTTGTTTGAGGGTTTTTTGCCTTGTTTTCTGAAAGACAATTTTGCCAAAAGATTTATGAGAGTCAGTATCAGTTCAGATAAAAGTGTCTTAAAAAATTCTTCCTGTAAGCCATGTTCTTGTTTCATTATTTTATTCTCACAGAAAGTGTTGCTTATTTTCTCCTCCTTTGAAGAGGAAAAAGACTATCAACTATCACATTTAAAAAAAAAACAAAAAAAAGGGAAAGTCTTTGAACTAAAATTAGCTATGGTATTTCAGTCTATTATTATTAAGTTGCATTCTTTTGTACCATCAAAGGAAAGAGTCAGTGTAAACCCAGTATCACTTATTAGCTTTTAAGATGAGCTGTAAATGTAAAGCTGGCATAAGTTAGTGTGAGTTACCCACAGTTGTAAAGCTTTGTTGGTACAGGCTTGTCCTGATCTCACCAGCTGCTAAAACTCAGAAGTCCCTTTCTAAAGCTGGGTGGGTACAATGTGTGGAAGGCAGAATCTGCTCCAAGACCTCTGTTCTAGGACACCTGGACACTTGGCACTCACCTATCAAAGCTATAGCACCACTCACAGGGAACAAAGCACTCCAAACCAGCAGCCCACCTCCTCCTCTCTTCTCAGAGAGGGCTACAGACAATCATAACTTCATTTACCCCTGACTCCTTCACTTTTTGGGATCCTACCGCGTTATTTAGCAGCTTAAAGTCTCACGGATGCAGGCAAGGTTTTGTTTATGTGTGGATGCACCTGGGTAGGATTCTCCCTTCCAAACAAATGGAACTGGGGAAGGGTCTGGAGCACGAGTCCTTTGAGGAGCAGCTGAGGGAGCTGTGGGTGTCTAGCCTGGACAAAAGGAAGCCCAGGGGGTACTTTGTCACTCTGTACAGCTCCCTGAAAGGAGGGTGTAGCCAGGTGGGGGTCAGTCTGTTCTCCCAGATAATAACTGATAGGTCAGGAAGAAATGACCTCAAATTATCCCAGGGGAAGTTTAAACTGGATATTAGGAAACATATCTTCATTGTATGGGTTATCAAGCATTAGAAGAGACTGCCCAGGGCTGAGTTAGATTTATTTAGCTATGGCTAAAGCTAAGACAGCACTGTTGAATGAACACCCAGAAATGCTAAGCAATGAATTCAAGGTTGCAATATGCTATTTGGTAAGAAGGATGTGGAATTTGCATGTCTTGACTCACAACCCTGAAACTGCTGAGTAAAGTTTATCTCGGGCACTCACGGTCATATTTTCATGGCTAATTTTTCTTCATCTTTACAGGGCCCAAGGCCTACTATCAAACCTGCTGTCCAACCATGCCATAAAGCTCTGTCTTCCAAACACATTTTCCAACTTCAGGTATGCTTAGAAAGTGCCAATTCACTCTGATAAGGTGTCCAGAAAGACTTGACAGGAGGAGGGCTGCAGCTGCTCGTGCCTCTGTGTTGCCCCATGTGCTCTGCAGAGGGTCCCAATACCCCGCTGTCCTGTACATGATTATCCTCAAGTTTTCTGGTTAAATACCAGAAAAAATCACATGGAACTGGGAAATTAACCAGAAGCGAACCACCACTAAAGTGAATCATCACTAAAATGATCCAGTATTATTCAGAGTCAAATAAAAGGCCAAATAAGGTGTGGATAAACCTTGACTGAGCTAATTCTTTAAACACTGATCAAACCCATTACAAACTGCACCTTCTTTTACGTTGTGTGTTGTCTCTTCCAACTTAACAAAAAAAATTGTTCCTGGATCAGTTTTTAGAAGTGTTCAAGCGTTTAAGGTTCCAATTACCTCTCAGTGATGCATTTTTGCATAGTTATTACTGCTCATCCACAGGATGTATGCAAACCACAATAAGATTGCATGATCATGTTTCTACACAAGAATGATTCTTCTTCACAGATGTAAAATTATTACCTGATGGTCAGAAAATTCTCACTGGAAGTCCTCGCATCCTCATCAGTCCCATTTTCAAAAGTCTCTTCTCGTATTTTTCTGATCCATTACTTCACACAGTCTGAAAAGTACCACATAGCAGAAGAAGCCTTCTTAAGTTCAATTCATACAAGTTTAAAAAAATATTCAGAGGAAAAGAAATGTTAAATAATAACAATTTAGTGGCAAATTTGAATCTGTTATATTAGAAGAGGAAGTGAATACATAAAATAAATAATCCTGTCAAAATTATTCACTCTAATCTAGCACAAACAATAAATTTTGGAAGTCCACAAAACTGAGTTATCTTTCATATTGACTCTTTACATATGTAAAACTTGCTTATCTGTCAAATTCTTTCTGCAAAAATGACAGTCTAAAGGGCTTGTCGTGTGCAACATCTGATAATGCTCTCTACAACATTCCAGTCTTCTTTCCAAATGATTTAAATGAGGGAGGCACCAGGAGCACAGCATCCTTGTGCTTATGAGAGTGCTTTGCTGTGTTAGGAAATGCTCTTTAATTAAGAATTTTGATGTGCCATAAGCAAAGTCACTCCAACTGGCATTAGCTAACACACAGAACTGCAAATTATTCTAATACTTAGCTGTGTTGCAATAGCAAGTGCCCATAACACCATCCAAAAATCTGGTTTGTTGTTATCAGCAAAAAATAAAAGTCATTATTTTGGTATAGCCAAGTAATTACATGTAACCAGAGCAGGTAAGGAGAGGTAGAGAATAGAAATCACTGATATATTTTCTGATATTTTAGCAAACAGCCCTATTCAATCAAATGGAATGCATCCAGATTATCTCAGAAAAAGCAGACAATAGCTTTCCTTCGATTGCTTGCCTCTGACTAGAAGCAGTTTGAAAGTTATAAAGGTAATTTGTATCAACTCATTACTGTGTCACCTCATTTCAAGTACATGCTAGGTAAGTAGCAATAAGCTCTGGGTTAGAGGATTTTACATTATAACCATTAGTACAAACTCTAACTGCACTGAGCTCTTGAAGATTACCCCAGACAGTTATTGAGATTTAGGACGTGCAGCTTTCTACTGATTTAAGAGAGATTCTGTAGACAATTTTATCATTTATTCTAGAACTGAAGTAAAAAGCTAATTTGATGAAGAGCACTCATGAATTATTTCCTTCCTATAGGTACCATAATGTTCCCAGTAGAATGCTCTTCTTGCTCTTTAATTCAAGGTAATGATGTTGCTGCATCTTCTCTTGACACTTAAAATGCAGTTTAATGCCACATCATCAGTCAAAACTTCCGTGTGATTTCCAAAGACATTAAATTATCAGAAAAACTGAACTGAGAAATTAACATTTCTAATGCATTAGAACATTTCTGGGCTTTTTAAGGGAGTTTTCCCCTCTGCTCAGGATTGTGAAACAAAGAAAACTTTCATACTATGTCAGAAAATCTCTTTCCATTAATTTCTGCTCTGATTTTCATAGAAAGTATGCATATGAAACAATTTGATTGTGCTCCATTGGAGTGACTTACATGGAGTAATTTTTACAAGAGTCTCTGATATCTTTCACTTACTTTAAATCAGTGACTCTGACAAAATAGTGTATTTATTGACCTACTTACACCATTCTGCAATAAATTGTTTGGTATAAAAAAATATAATCTACTCTGTGTTCAATATTGGGTTTTTTTTCCCGGTAGATCAAATCTGAAAGACATAAATCAGGTTTTTTTTCCTTTGTTCTTACAATGAATATGGTTTTGTAGCAGTATTTCTTGAATGTGCAAGGACAGAACAAACTGAATATTCACTCACTTCCATTTCATCACAGCCACCTAAAAATATTGATCAAAGCAACTGTAGAATGCTTTAGTTCAGAGCTTTTTATAAACTTTTAATAAATAAGCTTTTATCAATCACTTCGTTTTTGTAATTAGTCACATCTATAGTAGGAAAAAAACACATGAAAAAATGTTAAATAGATTTGTGTTCTTTTCTTCTTTACATTGAAGACCTTATTCAATATAAAGCTAAATTGATGTATTTTCTAATGGAAGGAGAACAACTACTTTAAGTGTTGTAGTATTTCCAAAATTTCAACAACCAGTTTATTTCTTTACTAGAGCACACACTTTAGCCCACACTTTGTTCTCTGCCTTTTTCTCATACTTTGTCACACTAAGTTCTAACAACAGCAGCAAAAGTAACTCCATGTTTTGAGCAGATAAGAAAGTGATAGAATAGGTTTTAAATGATATGATTTCTTGTTTATATCACTAATGAGCCAAAATTTATGTCAAAATTTAAGGGATTTTTGATGCTGAATGTAAGATTTCAACCCAAAGAGAGAGAAATACAGAATTACAGTCGAAAGTGGGAAGCCCCATGGGACAATATATCTGCTCTGAGGGGAAGGCAGAGTCACTTGTGATATTCATTAGAGACTTCCCAGGTCATCATGAAGGATGAAAAGGAATCCTGCATCTCACTATCCTCCCCTGGTGAGCACATGGTGTTCTTTTCTCCATCATGTTTAGACATGTCTGTAGGACCTCCACAGTACACCAAAGTAAGAATACTAATAGTAATAATAAAACAAAAATCTCACTCTCACATTAACCTTGGTATTAACACAAAAATAAAATCAGCTTTAGACCATCAGACTTCTCATTTTGTATTTATTTCTTACTGAAATCTGAAGGGCTTGTTGAGTCACCATTTTCCAAGTATTTGATCCTGCTGTAGGAAGGTGAAGGAGGGGGAGGTGGTGGGGAAAGTTGCTTAAATGAGTTTTGTTTGATGATTTGTTTGTTCCCAGAATATTTGCTCATGACATAGCTCATTGTTAGACTTTGCTCTGTTTATCAGGAGCACATAGCCTAGTAAATGAGTTTTCAGTTTGAAGAAAGCTGGTGAGCAAATTCAGAGGAGCGCAGAGACTTATCAAGGCTGCTCTTTTATTCATGGAGAACGTTAACCATGATGGTTCAGAGTTTAGTGATAAACTCACTCAACACGTGAAATTACAGGACAACACTGTGCACTTACAGAGGAGCAGTGGCTTGCTCTGAGACAAGTCAGAGAAGAACACTCTGAGATGACAAAATTAAGTGACAACAAATCCTTTTCCACCATAAAATGAATGTAAGTGAAGGCATAAATTATGAAATGACAGATAGATTTACTATCATTTGTCACTCTTTTGTGGTTTCCATTTCTCATGGTTTCTTTCTTCAGACATGATTCTTCTTGGAATGTTCATTCTCAAGTGAAAATGTCTTTTAACAGCTTTGGCACATTCAAAATCACTTGCAATCAAGGAATTAATCAGAAAGGAGTAATGTTTAAACAGCGACAGAACACACAGATAGAGGTTATTCAGCATTAGGAGCTAAGAAATGAATTTGTTTCTATGAATAACCTTTTTTCATCCACAAGACAGTGTGGCATTTCTCTTGGCAATCTTAATTAAAGTGCAAATTTTATAATAAAAAAGAGAGTAAGAATTGTACCTGAGAAGAAATTCTACAAGGCAGGAAATAAAGGGTTTATTTAAGTAAGTAATCAAATATCTTGATAACCCTCAATCCTAAATCCTAATCCAAAACTTACTTCAGCTTTTACTTCAATAATAGGGTATAGATATACCAATGACAACTATTTTAAGAACAAAATATGTGACTTCTTTCAAAAATTTTAAGAGAAAGTGGGAATTATTTTATATGTATAGTTTGTGCCTGTGTGGCACAGCACCACACTGTGTCCTCAAAAGAGTAAAGATAAAATAATGAAATAAAAAGTAAAAAACATACACTTTGTGTATATATATATATACATTTATATAAATATATATATACATTTATATATATATGTATATGTATTTTTATATGTGCATTAATATATTCCTCATAGTTCTTATAGTTCTAGTAAATGATATTATAGACTTCTACAGTGTAAAATATAACCAGTGGAAAAGGGGACACACAAACCACTAATAATGGGAGACTAAGGAACAGGTTCCAGCTCTTCCAACCAAAAAGACTGATCTTCTTCATTAATTCCTTCTACCAGAAATCTTGGCTAACAAAATTCACTAAAATCAAGAGCACACTTCCTCAAGGTATTAAGATGAAAGAGTTAAGAAGCTGATGGCAATTAACCTAATTGTTTATAATTTTCCTGCTTTATCTTCCTGCTGAAAACTCTCTTTTGCTGAACGAGTTTTAAATGAGCAAATTAACATGACTGCTCATTTCTGTGGAAATCACGTTTACAACTTTCTAAGGATGACCCTTAGTAGCACAATCAGAAACATGGTTTGTAAGCAATTAAAGCATCTTAAAGAATAAACACCTCAAATTTTGCCTCATCAGCAATCTCTGTGTTTATAACAGTCTTCAGCTAAAAACATTAAGCAAAGGTAACAGTTGATATGGATTTTGAAGTGCACCACTAAATGCTTCAATATTTTGATTTAGAAAGATTAGCTTATATAAATAATATGTCAAGAATAATTTTGTGTTTTGCACAAAAAAAAAAAAAAACACCTTTCCTATCATTTATTGTCCTTTGAGATGGAGGTCAGAAGCACTGTGCTTGAGGACAGCAGTGCAAAGTCCTTATCAATACATTTAAATAGCTCAGAATAACTCAAAGGGAGAGCAGCCTTCCACTCAAACACTCTGATAAGGCATAGATTGGTTTTAACAACAAATGAACCTTGCAAAGAACCTCAATTATTTATTTATAGAGTTGCCAACCTATGTCAATCAAAGTAGAGGACAAATGAAGATTCCTAACTCCAGGAGTTTTGGCAGGCAGTGTATATCTGTGTATACTCCATAACCTTTGATATGAAGAAATGCAGTGTAACTAAAAAATCCAATACCTACTTCATGCCTATTAACATTTGCTACCAAATGTGCTTCCTATCAAAGTGACATTTTCACCTAATGAAAAAGATGTTCAAGTTCTAATTCAGACACTCAGTTCAAAGAAACGTGTCTGAGCAAGATTTGAGTATTGAACAAGAATCTATTTTGTCATGCAAGATTCAAAAATTCATAGTTCACAAATCTCAGCATGTAAGATAAGCAAATGAATTATGTACAGCAGTAAGGAAAGCTCAGAAAATATCTGATGGCAAAAATGATCTTTATTTCTCCCTGCAGATTTAATCTTGCCATTTTTAGTAACTTTTAAGCATCTCTGGACACCTCTTGCAATCATTGACTTCTTTGACTCCTGAAACTATAGGAGACAGAAGTCAGTAAAATTTAAGAAAAAAAAATAATAGAGGTCATTGAAACTGAAATAGAAAAAGAAAAAAAAAATCAGTCATCTGCCAATATTGGATAAGTAATGGTCAATGAAACTATTTCAGATCTGTTTTCCAGTTAGCTGATTTCCCATTCTGAAAGCAGCATTGCTCATATCTATCAGCAGAGAATGGCTCTCAGGTTTGTCTCCCTTATGAAATCATATTATGAACAATCATGCTGGAAAGATGGAACAAAGTGCACATGCTAAATCAGACATATTAAACATCACAGTGTTCTCTGTTCTGATTATCTATATATTATATATTCCTTTGAAACAAGTTCTGTTTCATATGGCAATAATAGCAAAATATACTTATATTCAGAAATATGCTATAGAATACTTTGCATCCGAAGCAAAGGAAAAAACATTGAGAATTACTTTGAGAAAGTTTAAAAACTGAGAAACATTAGGATTCACATGATGCAATTATCAGGAAATTGCCAAATAGCTCTGCATATTTTTTTAGCCCTTATTCCTACTTGATGTGCAGAATCACCATTTAGCTTCACTTTCAAAATACAGTGGAAAAAAATATTTATTTGCACTTCATGAAGTGCAAACAATAAAACAGCGTTATAACAAAGGTCCATATGGCCTTGTGTCTGTCCTACCTCTGACTGGCTAAAGTCCATGTCTACACAAGGTGTGAAACAAAAAGAAAAACAGCAGTGATATTTATTTCAGAAAATCTGCCCACCTTTCAAAATCTGTGTTTATTTTTTTGGGTGTCAAATACAGTGGTAACGCTCTCTTTTGTGATTTTTTTTTCAGTTTGTTTTTTTTTTTTTTTAACCCATATAAATTTTTGGTATTCAAAACCTATGTAATTTAATGCCACTCTGGTGTGAAGAAGTACATAAATTGCTTTAAGCTAATTAGTCATTTGAGAAGTCATTTTTTTGCTTTTAATTTGTTGTTTCATTTGATGTGCTTTGTACATGGATTGTGAGCACCTTACCATCACTCTTTTTTAACAGTCATGTTTTAGAAACATATAGCTTTCCCTAGTATTTTTGACTTTCTCTTTGCCATGCTGAAGAGTCTAAGTAAACTCCCCTTGTGGGAAAGCAACTCCCCACTTTGATAACATTTTCTGTAGGCTTTTAACTTTCTCTTTTCAAAATGCAGGCTCCAGAGAGATGTATTCAAGTAGTGTTATTTTATGGGCATATATAGGGAAACTGTTGGTTTTGTTTCTCTATCTCTTCCTCAGAACCAGATAAGGTTCTTAAAATTCTGTTTGCTTCTGAGATGCTGGTTTCACAGAGCTGTCAAACATACTGACACTTCCTCTTTGACAGGAATAGATAATTTAGAGCTCTCCACTGTTTATAAACTTAAAACTACTTTTCCACCAGAATATTGCTTTGCATTTATCAGTTTTGAATTTCTTATGCTATTTTGTTTCCCTATCACTCAGTAATGGGACTCTTAAAAAAAAAAAACAAACAAACAACATATTTGTGTTTAGAATCTAAAGTGTGTTCAGAATCTGCAGAGCTTTATCTGTGTCTTTGCTGGTAACTCCCTCTCCACACAAAATGTGCAGCTCAGCTCTCAGGCCATGTCACTGTAACCCCTCCCTGTCTTCATAACTTATCATTTTCTACCACCCTTTTTCTTATAACACACATTTCCATGAAATCACAGTTATAGAATGGCTTGGATGGGAAGAGGCCCTAGGGATCACCCAGTTCTATGGCCAGGGACCCCTTCCACCAGACCAGGTTGGTCAAATCTCCATCCATCCTGGCCTTGAACACTTCCAGGGATGGGGCATCCACAACTTCTCTGGACAACTTGGGCCAGAGTCTCACCACACTCACATGGAAGAATATTTCTTCCTAATAGCTAATCTAAATCTGTCTTTTTTTTTGGTTTAAAGCCATTGCCCCTTTTCCCATCCCTCTCCAGCTTTCATCAAAGTAATCATCTTCATCCTTAATTCTCTGAAAATGTATGGAATCATTTTAAAAGATTATTTGAGGTTGAACAGTACCAAATAGTTTTTGAAAGCAGAAATAGATTTTAGCAACACTGTGTACATATCTACACAGGCAATGTCCCTTCACACCCTTCTCACAGATTTCTAGGGACATGTAGGATGCTCCTATTCTCTCATATATTGTTAGCCATAATATATGACTAAACTTAACCAGGCCTGTAAGTCTGAAATTAATCTGAAATAAGACACGATCCAAATTTTCATTGCATAGACCTTATTGTAGGAGAGGTAATGTATCAAGAAATGCTTTCTCATGCTCACAATTAAACAAAAAGCTTATTCTTCTACTTGCACAACATGTTCTTCTAAGTGAATATAAAGACTATAATATAAAATACATTACCTGCATACATAGAAATAAATTTTAGATTAAACCAATTTAACAGCCACAAAAAAAAGGATAATTTGAAGGAATATCGAATCAGTTTACAGGGGACAATATCCAGAAGTTGAACCCTTGTTTAGATCATCTTCTTAAAAATATCCTTTTACATTCCACATTAATATCAGAATATACGAGTTTCCATACCATCTGTGATTTATCAACCACAAAATTTGTTTCCACTAGGGAACCCTGAACTAAAAGAAGCATCACTTGATTGAAATTTCTGCAGTACTGAAGCACTGGGTAGGAATGCAGTACTATTATTAACAGGGTTGTTAGAGGTATGACATTGCCTCAAAAAGACAACATGTTTTATTAGACAAAATCATATGGGCAAATCTTTCATCAACGTGCATTCTTCTCCCAGGCTAAAAAGAAAAAAAAAAAGAAAACATTCAAAGGTAATACAAGCAGAAAACACTAGACCTGAGATAAAACAGATATGTTAATTGGGAAATAGCTAAGACAAAAGGGGTTAAAAGTATTGGAAGAGAGGAAATATAATGGGAAAAGGTGATAAGATAGTTTTTTCTTACAAAAAAAGAGGGTGAGATTTATTGCTGGCAGTACATGACATGATAGTTTGAGAAGGAGAGGGGAAATGATCACATGCCATAAAAAGGATATCTCCATCGTGTTCATGATTTTTACTATCTAGTAAAGATATCTTGTGAACTTTTATAGCAAACCTGGACACATCTGTAAATTTTTTTTTGACTGATTTATTATTTTTCTGTTTAAGGAATGAGGTACCAAGGTTTTTCGCAGGTTGGCACAATGAAAACAGAGAAAAAAGAATGTTTTCTAGGTCTTCATTGTGTTTTAAGATTGTTCAAATATAAAGCCTCAGTAAACGTTAATATTTTATACTTGCTGGATCTGAAAGCAAGCCTGCTGCTTAAAAAACACCAGATTTCCTATTGCTGTAGTTAAATTCCTGCATAACAGACTTTTTAAACACTGAAATTAGGACTAATAATTTTTGAATAATCTGTAAGGAAAATAGTCATTTAGAAAAAAAAGTGGGAACATTTTTTAACCTTAAAAAGCATTTCCTGAGCATTTTTTTTTCAGAATAACCCTGCAATAACAAGCTAATCAGACAAATACAGCAATTGACAGAGAGGCAGTATATCACCAGAGACACAAGATAAATTGTTAAATTGTGAGGTCTTTGGTCAGAGACAGACAAACTACATGAACTCTTTGAGATCTTGAGACAAAAAATCCTGTTTTATTGTTCAGACACTCCTTATATCAGGAGTTTGGATTTCCTGGGCTTAAACAGATGATGGGTTGGGATTTCTCTCTGCCCAGAACTCTGGCCAGTGCTGTGCCTGCATCTAAGCTTGAACAGAGTTCAAGGCTGAGGGTCCTCTGGATAGCTTTGAATCCATCCATAACATAAATAAATTGCAATAAATTGCAAGGAAAAATATTTACATTTTTTTTCATCATTATTAGAATTCAAGATGTTTTAAATCAGAACAACAACTTAAAAAAAAATAAAAAGAAAGTAAAGTATATAACCATGATAAAATGAAAAACAAGTCCTAAAGACATGGCTAGATGCTATACCTCTACTATGAAAAACAAGGTTCTGCATATGATAATAGAAATTTGATAATAGAAATGATTTCTTACTGTGTATATAGTTAAATTATATTCTTGATTATGGTCAATGGACAGACTATGTTCATAAAAAATTTTAAAAATATGCAATATATTACACCTTATTACTCATTGACTGACCTATAGATTGACTATATTGCAAAAGTTACATTTAAAACTATTTTCTTGCTATGCTGTTAATATTATTTACAAGTGCTCCATCACAGAAACCCTTCTGCCTGCTACCATGCAAAAAAAATGATTCACTTCTAATTGAAGAACAAACTTGTTTGAGGTGTCTGCCTAATGACACATTTAATGAATAAGCAGCCATTCTAGATGGAGTAGAATCTCTGCTTTCAATATAAATTAATATGTTTCTAACAAACAAAACAAAATAAAGCTTGATTGTTTTCTTTTACACTGTGATAAATGTGCATTATAGAAAAAAAAGTGGAGAGTTAAAGAAATCACTTAAATGTAAATATAATAGATTGTGCACAGCACATTTAAAGAGTTTTTATCCTGTCCTCAGTGATTTACAGCTCCACACTTTGCTTTATCATTCTATCAAGGTTTTCTGTTTGTTTTGTTTCTGCTTGGCTTTGTTGAATTCATAAAACCAGAGCGGAATGGAAATCTGCAGTCGTGTCCTAGGGCACACTCTTCAGTACAAACAAAATCATCAAAAAACAAGCCTTCCTTGCTTTCCTCACATGATAGTTTAAATTTCTATTACGGCTATCACTTGTTGTTCATTCATTTAATCCAAACAAAACACAGAAGAGTTGCTAAGTGTGTTTTCATTTGTGTCATGGATTCAGTACCTTCACTGTGCACACGTAGAACAGCGGCACACAGGAGTGTTACTGATGGAGATGGCATTTCCTTTTTACTCTTCATACTCAGTGATCAAAGATGGTTTTTTTCCTAATAGTGATTTCAAATGCTTGGGGTTTAAGTTCAGATTTGAATGGCTCTGGTGTCCTGCCTGTTCCCCTGCAGCTGATTCTAAACATACCTGGGGTGATCAGGCTAATGTAACTAAAGCTGGGCCTTAATCACTGAAAATACCACTCCACTACATGGAGCTGAGCCATGTGTAATGTGTGCCTAGTTATTCCCATGAAAAGACAACCTAACAGGAACAGAAACCTCTCATTATATTATTTTCTATAAGTTAATACCATAACATAAAGCCACAGGCTTCCTCCACGTGGACATGCTTTCAATCTAAACCCTGGAAGTGAAGGCTGAGGATGTCAGCTCCTAAAGGACAGGGAAGGAAAGTGGCAGACTGCCTAAGCTACAGGTTGAAATATTCTACTGTTTATTTAGTCCCCAAATTACTTAATGCAAAAGAAGGAAACACACAAGGACTAACAGCTGTGCTCTGCCCTGTGCATCCCTGATTTACAAAGCACAGATGGAAAAAGAATCAGAGTCACATTATTTGGCATTTGTCAGTATGAATCAACACATGCTATGGACTACAAGAGAACTTGGTTATAAACCATTCTGCCATTTGTATTCCAGCATTAATTCTAATGTTAGTGTAGTAGCATCAGCTATAGGCACTTATGAATAACAAACTTTGCAGTATTTATTCAAAAACCATCCCTGATTTTAAAATTTATTTTTGTCTGTGTAATACCAACCATTTTGTAATCCCTACTCAGTGCATTAGGATTCTCAGTAAATAATCTCAGTCAGAGCATCATAAATCATTTACAGTATATAGTGTTGCTTGAAGAGCCCCCAAAACAAATACTTGCCATCTGTGAGAAATGTAAATCATCATTTCAGAAGAAGGGCGCATGTGGCAGCCAGGCTAACGTCAGTCAGCCCCATTAATTATGAAATTATTTATTTATATATCAGCATTTCTCCTTGAGAATTTAACCAGCTCACACAGATTGTCTCCAGGGAAACCACTACTAAATAAATTCAGGACCAACTTCATTCCTTGTAGAGATGTGTTAAAATACCTGGGGTATTTTATCATATACTAATCACAGCACCCACCTAAGCATGAAACAGGCAGTTTACCCTTTACATCCATCCACCTACACTTTTGAAAATAGAATTGAAACCAGCATTAGGCAGCTGCCAACAATGCCATATCAATATCTTATGGCCTTAGAAGAATAATTAACTCTCTCTCAAAGCATCATCTCCCAAAGCAAAAACAAAAAAAAAAACAAAACAAAAAAAAAAAAAAGGAAAGAGGTATATGTCCATAAAACAAAATCAACACAGGGTAAATCACCTTCCCAGTGCTTAAGTTCCACACATACACAGCTTTGCTAAGAAGGCTCAGAAAAGAAACAGACAAAGCCTCATCTGGATACCCAACTAACTCTAAACTGAGGCCACAACTCATCAACACAACTCGAAGGCATGGATCAATAATCAAGATATTCATTTTTAAAATAAATGTTGAATCACAAATTACTCTGCTTTGTGTAAATACACAATATGTCTATAGTAAAGCCAAATTTTTAAATCTTTGATTGGAAAAAAAAGCAGCTGGTTGTAAAATGTTATAAAATACTCTTTCCTGCAGCTGCTCAGCCTGATAGACTTTGGACATAAAGCTACTAGGAGGTGTCATTTTGGGTACCTGGTAGATCCAAAAGTCTGTGGCAACATGCCAAACCCAAAACTGAATGCCTTCCATCAGAAAATCTATTTCCTCTGTAAGCAGAATGTTACCTACAAAGTTGATTTCACCAGCACAGAATATCTCACCCCAAGAAAACACACACACACATACACAGATTTGTCTTTCTGTGAACAAACACTACATTTTTGTCAACTGATTCTTACATTAAAACCACAGTTTTAAATTCATTCCAGCACCACTGGAAAGAATAATCTCTAGCCTTTAAGACATTTAAACCTATCAACAAAAAAGGAGCCAGAAGACATAGTTTGGGTCGATCTTTAATACTTGTTACTGTAAGAAAATCTCAACTTTATTTACAAGCTGAATTTATGCAAAACTGGAATTTGTTGTTTCCAGCTATTAAACTAAACTATCTTTCTCTTATCTTTTATTAAATCCCTTGTTCAACCCATGCTTTAAAGTTGAACTTATACCTATTTCATATTAGTCTTTGTTGTTTTTTTTATTTAAATTTGCCTGATTTTCTTTATTTTGAAAACAGAAAGAGAGAGAAAAATCATTATGTTCCTCTGCATCTGATGAGAATATTCCCCTTACAGCTGAAAATGGCAAAGCTACAGAAATGTAGGTTACCCCAGAGTTAGAGATGCAGAACATGAGTCTACATGATTAAATCTGTTTGCTTAAGAAACAAGAGACCATGTCCAAACACTGACTTAATGCTGTGATCACTGAACTGGTTTCACAGAGGAAGAGAGGGTCATTAATACAAAACAATTCATTCCTTTACTTTTCCCCCCAAATTTGAGTTATAATTCTTTAAGTCATGGATAGTTCAGGGAGCTGGGAATAAAGAGAGCTCTGCAAAAGAAATCCAGTAAGAAATGTGAAAAAAAGATACAAGACTGGGCCTTAAATTTTCACAGCAGAAACTTGCCAAGGAAGTAGCTGCTCCTGGCATCAGCTGTCCTGGACACAAATAATTGCATTTGACCTCAACTTTCTCACAAACTACTGAGCTGGGCTGACATCTGCACCTCCCAAGACTCAGCCACATTGCTGATGTGATGCTGAATACTCATTCAGCTGTGCCAGTCCTGACTGCACACACAAACCTAAAACACACTCAAGAGTGAGCAGCTTAGAAAACATCATCAGTTGTTTTGTGACTCTTTTGAAGCAAAGAAATCCCTTTGCTTGTTGGCCTTCATGCCCCCCAGAAATCAGCATACTTTCAGAGGTCTGCTGAGAAATCAAACACACCCTACATACCCTTTTTCTCCCATTTAAGCTTACAAATTATTAATGTTATGGTTCTTGAAAAGTCATTCTGGGGTGTACATTTATTAAGATGTTATTAAATATTTTGAAACACCCTAACACAGCGTGAAGAAATTCTCAGAGCTCTGTCAGAATGCAGATAAGACTGCACTGAATTAAAATTATACCATGTCCCACTTTAGTAAGATTAAAAAAAAAATAGGGTTTTTGAGACTTGTTATCTTTCAATAGGAAATAACTGTTAGCCAGCTAAAGCATGACAGTATCAAGCACCAAAAATCAGCATTTTACATTAGTGAGAGAGGTTTAACTCAGGGTCTGCCACGTTGAACTGAAATGTTGAAATAAGCGTGGCTCCCTGTAGATTTTCACAAATATTTCCAGATACTCCTGCAGTAATAACCTTATATCAGATTCACACAAGTCTCTTTTTCCCACCTGCCTCTAGTGTGCAGGATTAGAGGACTAACACTAAGCATAAATGATGAGTTACAACTTCCTATCCTTCTGAAAACAATGACAACAGATTAGAAAAGAAACAGCTTTCTTAAACTTACCAACACTGAAGAAAGAAAAGCAGTTTAAAATACTAAACCGAAACAAGTCTGGTAATTCACATACATGTTTTTTCTGTAGCTTTTCTTGAAGCTTTCTTTTGCATTTGAAAAATTCCAAATCCTTACAAAGACTGCCAACTCTGCTTCCTGAGTTCTCTAATAATTGACTTTTTTTATCTGAGAATATATGAATATATATACATGTATGTGTTTATATACTAGGTGCCAACAGTCCTTTGCAGTGAGTTCTACAAGGAGAATAACTCTGCTCCCAGAAATGGGTTAAACTACTGAGCTTTTTTCTGCTTGTTGCACATAGTGTGATTTGTAATTGCTGTGACCGCTCCAAACTGACAATTTCCAATTGTTTCTACTTGCCCACTTCCAAAACTATGTACTTGAATGCACAGGCCTAAAAGTCCAACCTTTCTCTTTCCTCTGCCTGCCAGCCTTTCCAAAGATCTTTCCTCATGGAGAATTGGCCTGAGGAAGCAAGTGAAGCCACTGCTGCCTATTGACCACTGCTCTCCAATTCACAGGCAGCTTTCCTGTTTGCCTGTCAATTCATACAGGCAGGAAAGCTCAATGCTCAGAAGAATCCCTCATCCAAAGTAAGGCAAAAGCACACCCCAATACTGCAGAGATGACAAAACCCCCAGGTTCAGTCATGAGTTTGGATTGCAAGCATTTCTGTGTTAGATGATGCCATATTTTGTCAATATGATGAAAATGGCATGAAAACAGGCAGGACCTTCCAGACAACACTGACCTGCAGAAGCAGCTTCCTAAAAAACTTGCTGACCATGAAGTACTCTACAAAGCACTTTTTTCCAGATGAATTTTAGTGAATCAAAACCAGAAGAAGGGTAAAAAAAAATGGGAAAAGAGTTAAAAGAGAATGACTTGTGCTTTTGGCACCTGTTTGCTTCCTGTGGTCTCCAAATGGAACCCCTGTGCTGTTTTTGCTAATCCATCTCTGAGCTGACAGAGGTGCAAGTTGTAAGCCACAGATTGCATGCTGTGCTAGAGAATGGCAGAGCTCAATAAAAACTATTATTTCAAGGCCTGTATCTCATCTATTATTAAACCTGTGAAAAGAGTTTTTAATTTCCTGTGCAATTATATGGTGCAATGTCATATTTTAAGGGGGGTAAAGTGGGGGAAGGGAATGAGGGCTTGCCTTTGATCAAAAACCTGTTTTTCATATTTTATGGTTTGGATAGCTGTGTACCTTGGGACCTAATTTGAAACTCAAATACATCTCTTCAATCAGAATTTGAGTAAATCCACTTAACTACCTAATTATTCCAATTTTTCCTCATAAAGGAAGATGAACTATTAACACCTTGCAGTTTGGAACACTGCAAGCCAATGATGCCTTTTTAGCCATGTGTAGATTTCTTGCTTATGCGAAGTACCAAAGGATAATTAATGCAATTTTCAATGAATTCATACAATTATTTGACAAATGCTTCCACGCCATGCATGCCACAAATCAAATTCTCTATTACTTTTATTTATTTTCTACTTAGCAGTGATTATTAAACAATACATAACAATGACCACTTTTCTATAAAAACATAGTTCCAATTTATATTCTTGTATTTTTACTGGGGATAAGCTCATAGCAAATGGGTTTTTGGAAAAGGGAAAAACAAACCCAAAAGACTCCCTGTTTAAACAGCAGTAGGGCTTTGCATAGTGACAGGAGCAGGAAATCCCACTGGGGCTGGAGACTCATCTGTGATACAGTGAAAAAGAAGCAGCTTCTGACCTTTTGTAACCACTCTCAGCTATGTGTTGTATCATCATGGAATTAAAATTCTTTTATTCTCTTCTTCTGTTTCAGAAAGCATTTGGAATAAACATTTCAGAGGAAATTAGGTTTCTTACTGTTTACACAGGGACTGCATCTTTACGTGCCTCAGTGTTCAGCGTCCAAAAGTGCTGTCACTTTGATTATATACAAGATAATGAAATATTGAATAAATATTCATAGGGATTCAGGAAGGGATTATGATAAAAGGAAATGAAACCACTATGTACAAGGCAAATAAGAAATGATCAGCTATCTCAGACCAGGAAAGGTATAGCTGCAAGTCAAGTGTAGGAAGGAGAAACTCACTTCACATGGTGACTCAGTCAGGTAGAGGACAAATCTTTGCAGCCCATTTATGAAGCCTTAAATACAAGTGAAACAAGGATAGTTTTAGAAAGGGTCTGTTCAAAGGATATAAAAGAACTTAAGGGCAGTTGTGTTATTTACATTGTTGTACCTACATCTAAACACATATGAATATATGTATGTATGTGTGGGTGGATAGAGATGGACAGAAAGAATAGCTCAGGAAATCAATCTCTATCTTCTTTTTTTAAACTGAGAGGAAGAGAAAGAGACATTGATTTCCAAATGCATTTTATAAAGCAGGATTCACTCTAAAGAAAATTGGAGTTTCTGTGTAGCAAAGCTGAATGCAGAGATCAACAAACTGCCAAATTTGTTCATGTGAACCAAAACATATGTACACAGAAAACACCATTACATTTTATGAATGGTAACAAAGGCAGCATTTGCACAGAGGGAGCATCAAAATTTTCTTCTACTCTGTTAACCATTCAGACAAGGAACGGAAAAGAAAGACAAAAGAGAAAAGAATAAAAACTGCTTTAAAAAATAATAAAAAAAAATCCCAAATACTTTGAAATAGAGTAAAGCAGAAAAACTCAATACTCATGGAGAAAAATTTTCTGGGTTATGACACGTATGACGAAACTAAAATATTATTCATCTCCTCTTACTGCAGGAAAAACAGTTTATATGGTCAGACTGAACACCTGTGCAATCTGTCCTCTCTTTGAAGTTCACCTACATTATACATTATCATCTTTCATAGATGGTGTACTCTGGTATAATTGTTACCAGAGTTTCTGCATAAAGTGGAACTTAAATATTCTCTCTCAAATTTGCTGTTACAGCTCTGCTGTTTTCCACTCCTGCAGGCAGTTAGCTATCCTGGCTTTTTTGCAGCTGCAATTTACACTGAAAGTTGTAAAAAACTGTTCACTTGCCCTCCAGAACAATCACAGGTGAAGGAATAGAACCTAATCCAATTTTTTTCTGGGTTCTCTAGTCTAGAAGAAAGAAAGAAAAGAAACAAAAATAGATTAAATCTACTAAGACAGCATAAATGTCAATGGACGCATTATCTTATCAGGCAGAGCTCTGACAAGGTATAGAAGTCAGAGAGATACTACAGAACATTGTGCAAAAGTCAAAATGAATGAAGAAACAGAAAAAGAGAAAGGAAGGATTTAGATCTTTCCCTTCAAGTAATAGAAAGGTTGGGGGTTTTGATGTAGTATTCTTCAAGTTTTTGGGGTCATTCTATGATTTACACTTCCATAACTCTGTTCTGAAAAGCTGTTTAGCATTATTCTTCATTAAAATAATATGTCAGAGGGGAGTTAAGCTTCTGCTACTTGGTGATTTGGCCATATTCTTTTTTGCAGGACCCACAATGAATAGGATGTTACTCAGTTATGAATTACTTCATTGATTGAACTAAACATTATATTAATTTAATGTAAAATGCACATTGTTTATCTTCACTCTCATGTATTCTACTGAAAAAAGATATTTAAAATTGGTAGGAACCTGATTTAATCACAGGGCCTTTTCTGGAACATCACCATTATGGGGTAGATGCTAGTAAAGACCACTCTCCATACAACAAACCCTTAACAAATTGTTATGGTGAAGGCTTCCATTTAACTAAAACTAGCATATATTGCATATATTTTTATGCTTCTATGTAGTACCAACTAATTGAGAGCAGAATTACTTGATAGCTCACAAAGGTAACACTAACACAAAAGCTAACATTATTATTGCCCTTCTTATTCAGTCACCTGAAAGCTGGCTACAATGATGAATTATTGAAATGTTAATGATGTGATTATTATAAGAAAACATTATCTTATATGCACTCACAAAATCTTCCATTCTGGTGTGTCATGCAGATGGTTTCTTGCTTTGGCTACATGTGGAAGGCCAACTCATGGTTCAGTAGAGCTGTATGGCTGAGAAAAGGCTGAGAGGAATTTCACATTCTTGCCTCCTTTTACTGGTTACTGGAATCACATAAATTGCAAACCTCGAGGTGATCTCGAAGTGAGTTGCTAGTCAGTAAGCAATACGACTTTTCAAGTCTTTTACAATAAAAGTATTATTTTTTTTTAAGTTACTTAAGCTTCTAGGCCAGTATTGTAAAGGCTACTCAAGAGCCTAAAGGTAGGAATGACATGAAGCCTTTTAAAATTTTTGAATAAATTTAAAAATCTGGCTGAAAGGAATTCAAATTTCATTTAAATTAAATTAAGCTAATCCTTTTGGTGGATTGCTTTACTGCAGAAGCATAAACCCCAAAATATCCTACTCATACACTGCAAGAACTGAAACTGAACTTTTTTAAATGGTAAATTACTTCCCTTAATCTGTACCAAAAAAAAATTTTGTTATAAACTTTATAGCTAGTAAATTTAGCCTGATACTGAAGTCAATCAGAGAAATATTGGAGTTGTTCCCACTGCACTGCTTCTGAAATATTCACTTCTGTTAGCATACTGAGAATACTTTCATAAATGGAGAAATCCTTAATCTTTCCTCTCTATATCTAAATATAAATTGCATTATTAAGATAGGGAAACAAATTTAGCTCAGCCTATAATCTGAGTATATTTTGAACTAGGATAGGAATATAACCCACTCCAGAAGGTGATAAACCATCAAGTTCAGACAAAATTTCAGATGCTGTGATTTCTCAAACTTGAAAATATTCAGGAATTTCATCTGATCCTTATATAGCCATCATAAATTTCTGATTTTATTCAAATTTACACATAACACTCAATGTTGACTGACATTTCCTTGTTGTTTTGTCAAGTCAGGTCCCCCATACACCACCACTCCTTTGCATGGCTGACACCAGCCTTGGCTCAGTCGTAAAAGGGGCAAAATTCGTATTTTTGTTTGTTTGGCTTTGTGACTGTGCTTTTCATCATAAACAGCAGGCTCTGACTCCTGGCTGTCCATTTGAAAGGAATGATGTGAAATGCCATGAAAGAAGGCACTGTGCCCATTCCATGACTGAGAGCCAGTGCAGAGTGAAGGTTTTCTTCTTGGGCAGAAGAAAAGACAATCACCTTTACTGTGAAAAAACACATTGAAATAAGAAAGTTACTCAATGTTGAGATTTCAAGACTTAGAGTATTTAATTTCTGCTTTTTACTAATCAAAGCTTTGAATATAAATTAGTTAGTAGCTGATCATCCCTGAAATCAAATGAGCTTGAAAAATACAAGTGTCCAAAAATATTTGTATGGCATGGGACAGCAGCATCTGTAAGTCCCTTTGTGTGAATATTATGCAAAATAAATTCCACAGGAAAAATGGGGTGAAGATACACCCAATAAATAATAGAAAAAAAACTTTTTGATTCAGGATAAAGACTACTACTTTTCTGGTAGCATATAATCAAAATTAAACCTTCCTTTAAGTGTAACATGGATATTTGAACTTTTTGTAAAATATTAAACTAACAGGTTGAAAAAATGCACCAAATTTCTGTAAAGCGGACATAATGTAAATAAAGTAAATGTAACTTAATTTTCTTCTAAGATTTATTCTGTTTGAAACCTTGAAATCTTTCTTTTATTTATGACTATTTGACAATCAAGACTGAATATTGCAGGCACAACCCCAATAATCAGGAGCTAGTTTTTTATACATATTTTCCTGTATATTTTCCTGCTTCCTTGTTAAAACTGGATGAAAAAGTACCCTTATTGAAAAAAAAATAAAGCCAAAGTAGCAGAATTTTGCATAGATAGGAAAGAAAACAAAAACTGTACTTAGCTTGAAAAGTTTACTAGTGTAAGTAAGGGTATATTTCTTTCTGAGTAAATAGACACAGAGTTAAGGTTAAAGGCCAATACAGTTTTTGTTATTTTGATACAGCTGAGCATCAAAAACTCTATAAATGAATCTAAATTTAGACCTGTCTATTTTACAGGAAGTGACACATGGAGAAATCTCTATTTGTTTTAGAGATGTTTGATATGTACCATTTCAATGAAAAATGTAACAGCAGCTACATAAAGTGGATTTGGCATATTTGTCCTATATTTTGTGAAAGAGATGGATTTAGCTCCTCCATTTTTTTGACAAAAAAGTGAGATCTTTGCCAAGTCTTGTCCAATATTTCCTTTCAATCACTTGTGCAGCTCCTCAAGCACGTTGACAAAACAAATGATTTCACACGGTTCCAATTTTACAGCTTCTGCCTGTAATTACATGACTTTCTCAGTTAACTGTAAAGCTGCTCATACTTATCCAGGTAATATTTGCTCAGATTTCATAGGGTTTATCCAAACTTTTGTGTCAATCTGAGCTGTTGAAAACCCTATTTCACAGGCCTGATATTTTGTGAAGAAGGGCAGGTTTCTCCTTTTGTTTACATAAAGCTGTAAGGATATCACTCTGGAGTCTACCCTCAGTGCCTGAGATGAATTTGAGGTCAAATTATAATACATGTAGGAATTTAGGGTGGCATTTGTTCAGCCCATAGTAGGAATCATGTAACTGCACAAAAGGCAGATTGGGCACACTGGCATCTCAGGGATCTGCATGGCTACAGACAGGTTAATATACATTAAATATTATTGGTACAAAATAGCTTAGCATGTATTTTTGTGGGCAGGATTACACATACACTGAGAAGTATATATTTTTCATAATTTGACTTTAAAACAAAACTATTTAACTTTTTTTTTTTTTCCTAATCCAATAGATCTGAAAATGCATACTGTCAGCAAGGAACTGATTGACAGGAAAATGTATTTTAAATAAGTTTTACTAATTAATATTGTCATTCTTAAACTACGATTACAGTATGTGCCATTTTAATTTACTATCAGTTTGCAGTCTCCTAAACTGGATTTCTGCATTGCTGCTCCTGCTGCCTTTTAGTAGGAAGACCAGTTGCAACAACTGTCTCAGTATTAACAATTTTAAATAATATCTTCATTTTATGATATATCACAGATTTTTTTTTCTACAGGAAAAGCAAAAACAAACATTGATAAATTATTACATCACACTGTAAATATCTATGCTTTAGCTTTTTTGCTCTGTAGGTGTCATTCTTTTCAGATATTAGCTGAGAGAATCTGGTTGACTTTTTATTTTATTTCAGCTTTTACAGTTCACTATATCTGGCTGCTACAAAAATGTGCAAGAGCAATAAAAAATAAAGGTGGAACTTTACATGGCAACTTTATTTTAGTGCTACAAATAACTGGTCTCTCTCACCTCATATATCCATGTGGATTCCATATGAATTAGATCAATACCCGGGGCACATAAATCCTGTGCCACACAACAGTGCTGCACATTGCAACACCCCTCAGTGGGAATCCTCTGAACATCAGCCTGAGGTTTGAGCAGACCACTCGATGGGTCTCTGAGGAACAAAAAATAAAGACACACACTGTTATGAATAGTGCTATAACCTGATCAATGTCTGTATCTTTATTTGTGCATCATAAACCTCCTGGGATCATCAGCAAGGAGTAATCCAGTCCCCAAAACTCACCAGTCCTTGAGAAGCTGCTGGCCTGCAGTTCCTTTCAGAGCAGCTTCCTCAGCACCAGCAGCTGGGTTGTAACTGGAAGTCGTAGTTTGGAAAAGGTGTTAGGTTGGAAAAATAAACTCTTATGATTGTCAGGTTCAATCATTGGCCCTTCACTGCCATGTCCACAAGTGCCACATTTAAGCATTCTCTGAACACTTCCAGGATGGTGATTATGCTGCTTCCCTGGGCAGCCTGTTCCAATGTTCAATAACATTTCTTCCTTTCAGTGAAGAAGTTTTTTTTAACATGCAATTTAAACCTCCCCTGGCACAACTTGAGGCTGTTTCCTCTCGTCCCTTCACTGGTTGATGGGTGAAGAAGCCAATACCTATCTGGGTACAACCTCATTGCAGGAAGAGTGATAAGCTCTCTCTTGAGCCTCTTTTTCTCCAGAATAATCTCCCCCAGCTCCAAATTTGTATTCCAGACCCTACACCAGCCTTGTTGCCCTTCTCTGGACATGCTCCAGCACCTCCAACACACCTATGCCTATGAAAGACTTGCTCAGTTTTGGTATTTCCTATGAGTGATTGGTGCCTATATGAAGGTATCTCTTGTTCCTACTCCTCCTCCAATTTTTCTTTCTAACACTTCTAAGCCACTTTGGCAGATTTGCAGATTTGCTTATTCCCAATAAAAGACATTTAATAACCATCACATGCTATCTCAGTTTTAAATCATGTACCACCAAGAGCTGGTCCAAAGGTACATCATTTCAGTCAGCAGCATGTTTGTACTGACAGGAAATATTGGATTTTTCATGTCCTGGTTTTTATGCTTATATTTTAACCATAGTTACTTGTGCAACTATGCACACTTCACATTGATAAGAGTGCAACATTCCCTGATTCATTTTTTTATGTTTCTTAAAACACTGCTTTCATGGAAACCATACACACATGAGAATCTTTTTGAAAGAAGTCTCTGATCTCTTTAATAAAGCTGTCCAGACAAATACAGGAGTAAAAAAGCCATTTCATTCTGCAGAAAAAAAAGGAGCCATACCATGTACATGATCTTCAGCCTATGCACATTTATACTTCTACTCAATACTTTAATATAGACATTTTTATATAAGCAAAAGGTAAATGTACCTTTGAAAGAAAGATTAATGTTTTCAAAATAGGAGATCTGAATTGTGCTACCCAATGAAGAAAACACTAAATTCACCATAAATGTCAATACAGTGCAGACAGATGTTTTCATCCCACCCAGTGCCTTTTGTATTCTTTGAAGCTACATTGCAATTCCAAAAATCATACAGACACTTATTTTTTCTGAGACTAGAAATTGACAAGACTTGAAGTGCCTGCTGAACACTGGGGAAAAAATTACAACATAGCAGTAAAACTAAAGTTTAGGAGAGACAATCACAAGAAAATTCAGGCAGCAAAATGAGGGTTCATTTCAGAAAACAAATTGAGAAGAAAGAAAAATTAGGCTTGAAATACATGGCAATATATCACAAACTTATATTTTTTACCTTGGATTTTTCAGCTGCTGAAGCTGGGGCATGAACAAGAGTTATCAACAAAAATCTGAAAGCTCCTGTAAGTTATGAAATCTCTTTCTTCATCTAAATTAATTCATTGATAAATCCTAAGACTTTAAGGAAACCAATCAAAGCCGTGAGGAGATACTCCATCTTCACAGAATGACAGAACTGGCTTGTAATAGTTTTATTGTTCTATAGAATATAATTTTAATAATAAGTTTTGGCCTGTGTATTGCGCAGAGGCAAGAAGTAGAATACCATAGTTTTACATTTAAAAGAATGTAAAAAAAAATACAAAACTTTTAACCACTAAATAAAAAAAATATACATGCCTCTGTGAAAAACACATGTTAAAACAAAAAAAATTCCAAAAACTTCCTCTTTTCCTTCCAACCTAAAAAAAAGTTACCAAAGTTGGCCCAGTCCCTATCTTGACTAGGTGAGGCAAACTCTACCACAAAGCCAAACCCCTCTCCAAAAAAAAAAAATTATATATCATAAATTATATATAATATATGTTCTATAATTCCCTTGAGATTAGGAAGAGGTGAAGGGGAGAGGGTGTTTCATGAAACCTGACACATGGAAGACACAGAACATGTTGTTTTTGTATAGGTGAAAGATATCCCCAGTATAATTTTTTTTTAAGAATATTTCACTTTTAAAGGCTAATTCTGGCTAATCATCTTTGAAATATACATAAGTTTAATGCCAAGTCTTCAAGGGCTGATCCTTTGCTTGAGAATGTTATCACAACATGACTTATGTGAACATTATCACTGTTACTAAGTTTGGGTAAAAGGCTCAGAAAAATTAGAACACAATGTTAAAATTTTACTTATGAAATATTAGTAAGTGAAGGCAATTCCATCTGGTTAAATATTCAAGAATCTTTAAGAAATGCTTTTTCCCAGGATTTCCTGTTTGATTTATTTGTCAGTCTTACTCACCTGATTACATAGCTCATAAAATAAAAAAAGCAAATGACATTAAAAAAAACCAAAAACAACAGAGGATTTATTGGAGAATTACTTAAACTTGAAGTATATCTAGGGAGTTGAGGTTATTTTGCAATTTTTCAAAACTATTCAACATATTTCTTATTTTCATAGCTCCTCTGTATACCAATATCTTTCTAGGTGAACACGCCTTTCCTTCTAGGATTTTCTGTTATTATGTCATTTATATCCATTTTTCTTTCTTCCCACTCAAATTTTTGAAAGTGGTTTTGGTAGTTTAAAAATGTGTCATCTGGGTGGACCATTTTTTCTATGATGGAGCAAATCCATATTTCCCAATATCTTCTTTTCAGTTTCTTCAAGAAACTGTCATCTTGGGTGCTGCACAAAATTTTTTCCTCTGATTTATGTCATGTATCAATTATTAACAAAGACAGATAGGCAGAGATGGACATAAATATATGTGGAACTGAAAGCAATTCTCAACTGGAAAGGCTTGTGAAAAAAAAAAAACCAAAACAAAAACCAGTATCTATCAAAACCTACCCTCTTTGACTAATCAATAAACTGTAAGAAATATGATAAATGTGTCATTTTTTTAAATAAAATTCACCAAACTAGGCAATACATTTGATCGACTAAGAAAAAGTGACAACAAAATTGTTCACATCCACTAAACTTTGTCATTCTTTCTTCGTTGAGTAATCAGTGGGCTATTTTTGTCATATTCTAAATGACATTGAAATGGGAAGCTTGTCATTTTATTACTAGATTTTTTTTTGTTTTGATTAGAAAACAGCAGCTCATTAGCTCCTCTTCCTATATATGTCCCCATCATCACTCTGAAGAATGCCAGCACTTGAAATAGGACAATTTTTTTTTTCCTAACTCAAGTGCATTTTGCCTTTGGACTTTACACAAAATTAATTATAATTTTCCCTTCTAATCTCTAGTACATCATTAGGACTCTGAGACTCAGAATCTGTTTTCTCTAACAAATGGCTAAATGCCAAACACCAGTGGCATTTTAAAATGGAACTCAGTAAATGAAGCAAAATACTTTCTCTTTCCCTGGCATTTACCCCATTTCATCCTTGTATTTCTGAGAATGTCCTCTAGAATGACTTTACTTGCATTAACTTTTTCTCTGATTAAGAAAGAAGGAAGTATTTTAATAAAAGGAGAGATTTCAGAAGGGGGACATATGGAAAACCTCAAGAGTATGCACAGACACAGAGACATTAATCCAAGTGTTGTGGTCAGCCAGTGATCACTTAGGATTCCCATCCCCAGTTTACTGTAATTTACACATCTGGTTTTTTCACCTTTCACAAATAATCCAAGAGAAATGAGCTCTGAAACATTCCCTCAGGGCAGCTCAGAATTGCAGAAGGGATCAGAAAAGAATGACAAAGCTGAGGGGTCCTTACAGGACTCTGTCTGTAGATATTTTTCTTTTATGAGCAGCCACTGCTGCTTTGTGAAAAGCTGCTGAGCTACAGCACGAAGCTCTGATCCCTCAGCTATTCCTTAAATCTTTTTGGTTTCTCCTTCTTGGTGCTGGGAACCAAAGCAAGGAGGAAAGAAGGGTCTGTATAGAGAGGAATTTAGCTCATGGGCCACAATCCTGTTTGGATTTACAGCTAAGGATCTCTGCACACTGAAGCAGAATGACATGATGGAAGGCTCTAGAGCTTTGCAAAGCTTTTTCTTACACCAAGGAACATACCTCTTCTTGCAGTTGCATCAAATCATAAAGAAAGCCTCAGAGCATTCAGAAGGCTCCTCACTAAATGATAAAACAGTAGAACGTTTTAGGCAAGGACAGGGACCTAAAAGCTGACACAGTTAGCAGATTTGGATGAACATCTAGTACATATTGATCAGACAAACAGACAAGTGTGCATCCTGCACGACACTGAAAAAGCAATCAGGTTTAGAAGGGCCAAGGAATCTTTTAAGCAAATAATTACTTCTAAAAGGAGCAATTTCTTTTTCCCTCACTGTATTCCCCCCAAAAGAATGTATAATCTGGCCAGATATTGATTTGTTAGCAGTGCCAAGGGATAAAGTCTTTAACACTGTTATGGAATTTCTATGTGGCAGCAGCTGACCCTCTGAGTTCTTTACTCTGGTTAATAGAATTAAAACACTGTGCAATTCAAATAAACTAGAGGAATCAGAAAAGGTTAAGGGGGTTTACTAGTAAGTAGTAAGGTTTTTTTAGTGTTTTTTTCATTTTATCCAAGAAATCAAAATTGACATATTCAGAAGGAGGTATCTGGGATGTTGAATACACAAAACAAAGAAAGCATGAAGAACGAGTAAACAAGGTCTGAGGAAGTCACATAAATAGCAGCTTGTCAATGACAATTAAAACCTAATTATCCCTGATAGCAGTACTGTTCCTCCTCAAGGGTATAAAGAGCACCTAGTTTGCATTTTAAACATGAGTTCAAATATAACTTCATACACTCTGTAGGAATGAAGAAGGTATAGATTGTTCAGACCACTGATGAAAAATGTAAACAGAGGGTAAAAATAATACATAAGAAAGTGTAAATTAAATGAACAGTAGCCCAAGTGCCCCCTTAAATTACACACTATGAAACTCTATTCAAGTCAGCAAGAATATAAACCAGAGAAAAATACTTTGGCACAGATACATGCTTTGATTTAATTTTGATAATTAAAGACATTCAAAATTTGCATAAGAACACAATGCATGATATGTACACATTTCCATTCAGAAATTTCCGCCCAAATGGGAAAAAAAGGGTTTATTAAAGTTATTGTGGTAAACTAGAAAGCAGTTCTGAACACAACATTCTCTTCTTAGATCACACTGATAAATGCTGTCATTAACATTAGACTCAACAAGGTCAATTTAAATGATACTCAACAGTACTAAGATCTGCCTTATTAAAAGGACAGTGATAACCGAAAATAATGCTGTATTCATTAGAAAACTAAGTATGTTTTGTTTGTTTGCTTTCAATTAGGAGAAACAGATTTATATTCCAGACAATTGTATTAAAACTGCTAGGTGCTATTTGCCTTTCATCATCACCTTTTTCCTTTTTTGTGTCCAACATATTGGCATTTCTTCTTGCTCTGTTGCTCCTGACCATTTTCAGACATAAAATATACAACTTCATATATATTTTTAAACAGTATGATTGAAATAAAGTATCTAAAAATGCAAAGAGTAGAAAAAGAAGCATGCAATATTTGATTATTATCTACTTTACAGCATGACATTAACAAATCCCACTTCAGTTTATGGGACTATATTCAATGCCAAATGACCATGACAATGTTTTTATTGTCTAGATTTTTCTTAAGAAACATGTATGTTTTAGTCTTTTATTTTTACAGAACATTATATTCAGACCACTGATACAGAAGAGATTCACTTAATATTTCAACAAACTGATAGGATCCAGATCCATAGATCACGAGGACCTGTATATTTCAAACCCAAAAGATGAAGTTCTTAAAATTATTATTGATTAAAAAATTTATATGAAAAGCTAAATCACAGCCT
This sequence comes from Chloebia gouldiae, assembly GCA_003676055.1. Taxonomy (NCBI): domain Eukaryota; kingdom Metazoa; phylum Chordata; class Aves; order Passeriformes; family Passeridae; genus Chloebia; species Chloebia gouldiae. The sequence goes on along the minus strand of QUSF01000048.1, from coordinate 1,932,922 downwards.
GTAAGCCTCTCCAGGGTTTTTAACAGCAAACTGTCAAGGCTCCTAGAAACTACTTCTTGACATACTTACAGGAATCCCATTTTCAGGCATTTAGCTTGCAAACCAAGGAATCACAGGGGGCTGCTCTACCACGTATGATGCCTCAGATGCATAATCCAACTGGAATTTTCAGCAGATAAACAACACCTACTGTGCTTTCAAAGGATTTCTCCTCCACCTAGCAAAAAAAAAACCAAAAAAAAACACAAAAAAACCTCAAACTATCTTACCTCTGAAAAAGAGTTCAAAAGACAACTTCTTCCTTCATTATTACTGATTGTGGGTGGGGGAGAATTAATTTTCTTCAGAGTGGCTGGTGTGGTGCTGTGTTTTATATTTTTGTCTTTGAGCTGGAAACAGTGCTGGTAAGACAAGGATGTTTTCCCTACTGCTCAGCAGAGCTTACACACAGCTAAGGCCTTTTCTGGCTGTCACACAATCCTGACCACAAATGGGCTGGGGTGCACAAGAAGGTGGGAAGAGACACATCTTGGACAACAGATCCAAGCTGTGAGTCCTGCTTTTCTGGAGATGGCTGAACATCTGTCTGTCCATGGGAAGGACTGGATGAATCCCTTGTTTTGCTTTGCCTGCAGGCATTTCCTTTACCTGTTGACTTTTATCTCAGCCCATCATTTTTCTCACTTGCACCCTCTGATTGTGTCCCCCAGCTCACTGAGATGGAGTGAGCTCCTGTCTGTGTAGGGCTGAGGTGCTGGCTGGGGTTAAACCATGGCAGCTCTCACCCTTCCTGAAGATTTTCTGATCCCCTTCTAGGCCCTAGTGGGTCCTGGCCTGAAATCTATCAATAAAGAAATCTGTTCTGCTATTCTCTCAGTATGCTGCCCTACAGTTTTTCTAAATATCTGAAAAGGTGCAGGATATTTTCCAAGAATTTCAGCTAAAGAATTAGACCACTGCAAGTAAAACTGAGTGCTTGTATAATTTACACCATCATGTTTCATAATTAACCATCATAATTAATGCATCAGTCCTAAGAAAAAGGATATTGTTTATAGTGAATGTTCTAGAATCAGTTTTTCCTGTCATAACATTATGTGATAAACATTTCAGCTATCTCTTTGCTCTCCTGAATTGCTTATAATTTTCTGTAGTTGAAGAAGCAACTCTATGATATATTCACATATAAAATCATCAATCATGATATTCACATATCTTCCCAAAAGGTGTTTGGCCACAAAACAGAACTGGCTGAGGGGTTTCACTGCTAATTTTCATCTCACTCAAATTCAAGACAACTTTTATTAGGCTTCAAATACTAATACTATTTTAAAAAGGAAACATTTATTTAAGAGGCCAGAGTTTAAGTCATATTGAGTCCCACAATACTAGATCACAGCTTCAGACAGAAATTTTAGAATAATAGAAGCTTTTCTCAAGTGCAATTTTACAGACACCTAAAGGTTCACAAGGTCTCAGGAAATACCCTTCAGATCTCTCAAAATGTAGAATGATAGTAACTGGGCTTGGGTCAGCAGGTTGAGGATGGTGTTTAATGCTGTCATTTATAGCCTCTTTTGAGAGTGGACATTTGTGACTTAATGACATTTTTGATGGTCTCTGACTACTCATTTACATGAGAGAATATTAGAGGCTATGGCATTCCAACCCAGCCCCATTTTTGTCCTTAGCTGGGAAAAACACATTTGCTTGAAAGCAAGTCTTGATCAAAATCAGAAGTGAGACTAGGAAAAAAAGAAAAACAAATTAGCAAAGTGCATTTACATTCTCAGAGACGACAATATGGTATTATCCTTTAAGTGTCCAGTTGTTTAAATGTTCCTTATTCCAGTTTGATACGTGTACAAAGTGTTAAACATTCTCTCATTTTTCTCTGCAAAGGCACAGCAGGCTCCTCCACTACTACCATTTAAAGTCTTTTTTGCCTTAAAGAAGAAATCCTAAATGTCAGGCCTCTTTACATTGGCTACTCCAGACAAACTGGTGGCCTCCTGTCAGAAAATCTCCATACTGGATAAAAATCAGCATTGCAAAAAATCAATTTTACCCTTCACAAACCCGTGCTGTCCTCCTGGATAGAGAGGAACTTTTGTCATTCTGTCCCACTCCCCCTTCCCTTCAAAGTGGAGCAGTTCCACTATTATAAAATGTAGTATCATAGATTTTTACACAGAGTTCTATAGTATTCTGTGTGGATCCTCAGAAAATACATTTTAATCAAGCAAAGACAAAGGTGAGCAGAGGAATAATATAATCATCAGTATAATAATGGAAGGAATAATGTAATCACTGGTGAAGTAAGAGAGTCCTTTAAATTTTTCATTTCATGAAATTATTCTCTGTGATATTTTTTTAATAGATGGGAAATATATTTTGCATTTGCCATTGACAAAGATCAAATTGGCTTGCCTTCTACATGAATGACTTAATGCTGGAATTACTGTCTAGATTATTATTAAAGTCTTTACTTTGATAGAAGCTAGATTCCTATTTTGTTATGTATTCTATCAATATAATGTACACAAACATCTCATCTTGCTAGAACATGACTAATTAAGCAGAAATACATGCATTTAATGTATTATGTAATTAGCTGTGAAAGTCTCTAGTTATGATCAATAAGCAATTTGAGTAATCATTCATCTGTGCATTGAAATACAGTAAGAACAGAGATGATTTCAAGACCCTTTTCTACAATATCACTCTGGGACAAGACAGAGAGGTTCTTCCTTTCTGTAATGTTATTTTCAGGCTTCTACTACTTAATATGCTTATTAAAAAACACAATGACTGACAATATAATAATGAATAGAAAGAAGCCAAGGTTAAAAATCTCTAGATCTTCCTTCCCCATTCCCCTCCTCTTTCCTTCCTGTTGTATAATAAGTTACTATTTATTTTTACTCATGAGATAAAGCATCCAAAAAACATGAGTTTGCATTCCTTTTGTACAGGAGGCTTTTTCTTAGGAAAGGGGAAGAAAATGAAAAGATGGTACATCTTCAGCTTCAGTTACTAATTCTAAAATAAAGAAAAAATTAAGAAATAAAATTAAGAAAAAGCTTTTTAAAATCCAAATGAAAATAAACAGAACAGCTCCATATAGCAAAAATCAAAGCTATGCACCTTTCTGTATCCAGCACTGAGTCACCTGGTGAGATCAAGTACTAGATCAAGATGCTACAGGTTTAAACTTTTTTTTTTTTAACATATTTTTTGAAGTCCCTTTAGTTAAGTGTATAACCCACAAGATGTTCTGCAATCTTTTGTCTAATGTTTAGCTGTTCAGACATGCTCGCTTTCCCCTCCCTACCACCCTCCCCACCATTATAACTGCTAGCACCTTCCTAAATCTTTGAGTTCTTACCCAAATTATTGTAAATAAGAAACTCCTCTTCTTTTGAGAAAGCAAATTATTTGGCTGATAGCAGTCAGTCCTGGAAACCTTATTCTTCTGTGCTAGACAGGTAAAAAAGAGATAAAATGAGGTTAATTCAACAAAAAATAGAACATGAGAGTTTTTAGAAGTCTTTGGGACTGTGAAGTTGACATAATCATGTTTGGTGTAAGACAATTTATTTAGACTAGATTTTGAGCTGCAAAAGAAATATATAATCAATGATGTACTAAAACCATCTGAAACAAGGTAAGTACCTCTTTATCTGATCACTCATGCCAAGATCACTCAGGCAAGTTCAAATTATATGCAGTAAATGATCTAGGTGAGCCTGTTCTGCAGATAGTATCTTTGAAAAAATCAAGCTGATGAAGTCCTGAACAGTTTTAAAGTCAACATCCTTTTCACAATGATTCAGAGACTGATATTCAGGGACTTATTGATTAACTCTCTGACTGAGAACATTTGTGGCTCATTTTTCTACATGGATAAATAAATTATGGATGTAGATCACTGCATGCACAAGTGAAGTGCTCAAGCTGTCAAGAAGGAAATGTATCTGAACATTTTACATTTTATAACCATAATACAGAAGAGGTTTATTAACAGTAAAAAATTAATGGCCTGACAGTACAGAATCGTTCCCTTTAATATTGCATGTTTTGGAACATTTTACACAACCCAGTTACAAAAGTGTTAAATGATAGGAGCAACATCATTTAAACCTATTTTCCCTCCTCTTCTTAAGTACACTGAGTATTTAGTGTCTAAGTCCTGGAAAAAAAAAAAAAGAAAAAAACCAACATATTCCATCTGTCATTTTATACACTTTCAAGAGTGGAAACCTCTTTCTGTATTTCTCCTTTATTGTTGTATGTTCCTATTGTGCAAATTTAATACCAGACCTCTTGTGAATATCACAATGGCAACTTTATTTGTGGTAGCATGTCATTGTGATCTAGATGATCCAGGCACCAAAAGCTATTTCACCTCTGCATTCCTTCAGAGCTTAGAGTGGAAAAAACCTCAAAAACCTTTATGTTTGGTTATTGTTACTCCTTCACTGCTCTTTGTTGTTGTTGTTGTTGCTCTTTAAGAGAATAAAGAAGGATGTTTGTTTTCAATTGAGTAAAAAAATCATTTTCCTGTAATGTTTTCATCATCTATAATTACTTCCATAACTCTGCAACAGAAATAAAAGGCTTCTTTCTTTGGATATCCTTATCATTTTTTTTTTTACTAGCTAATTGCTCTTCAAGTTTTCACTTATTTTGCTGTTTCCTTTTTTGCTAGTTTCCATGTTTTTCTGTTGCACTGCTCACTAGAGTATTTGAGGCAAAATGTGGAACATTTTGCTCTATAATTCTCTATATATTTTTTCTTAACTATAAGGGGTTTTGACTTTCTTGCACCTGCCTCATCCACATAGGGATGCTGCAGAATTAGAAATGAAATAACTCAAACCAACAAAATTTGTGTGGGAAAAATTTAACGTTTGGTAAACTGGATTTGAATTCATAGTGCACTAGCTCTCAGTGATATTTCACACAAAAAAAAAAAAAACGGAACAGAACAGAACATAGTAGAGGGAGAGATTTTCTGAGAAAATTTATTCTTTAATAGAGGCTTAGAAGCCATGTGCCCATGAATTGCATAGATTTTTTTCAATGCAGCAAATAGCAGCTCATATGAATGCAGAGGGTGGTGGTGTTGGTGTGCCAGACCTGAAGAGCCTGCATACCTTAAGCCTAAAAATCATCTGTAGTTGCCAGTATTCACAGGGAAACCTGCAGCTCTGTGGTTTCCTATTTTTCATTGACCAGCGTGAGAGGATGAAATCTCACGCTTAATGGCTTAAGCATGGTTTTGAAGGACTTTGTGGGTGTTATGGCAACAGTGCATAAAGAAGCTGTGACCACATAAGCCCATCCTGGCTGGAACTTTGGACTGTGGCTGGAGACATCTAAGGGAACCTGAGGTACAACGAAGGCGACGCTGCCGTTCAATCCCCCTGCTCTTGGGCCGAGGGAACACGACTGAGGCGGGAGAATGGACCCACAAGGGAGCCAAACCAGCAGCTGCCCTGAAAAGCAGCCGGGCCGGGCCGGGCCGGGCCGGGCCGCAGCCCGCGGGCTCACGGCCGGGGATGCGGCAGGTCCAGGGGCTGCTGCCAGAGGCTGTGCCACACTTATCCCCTCCAGGGAATTCCACGGAACTCTTTATTTTGTGGGACCCCTCACCACCATGAAGATCAGAAGAAGCAGACCAATGGCACTCTGTCAGGATGTGTGATACTTTCTACTTAATCTTTCTCCATCGTGCTATTTTCTTTCCCCTTTCTTTTCCTCTTTCTAGCTCTCTCTCTTTCTTATTTTTACTATTAAATAAAATCCATACTATTAACTAGGGCATATAGTCTCATTTGCAGCTTAATTCTGTTTGAGTCATCTCTCTAATAATTTTAATAACAGGATTGTAACAACCAGTACAATTATTTCACCCTGTGCTCTATCACAGCATAACTTCCTGGAGCAGACAATCCTTACCAGCTTACAAAGTGAAAAAAAAATGATTTATAGCTACCATAGAAACCAACCTCTTTGTATAATAATGTATGCATAGGGGAATATAACCTCTGCCTGTGTGCGTCAAGCAGTAATTCAAAGTAGCAACACGCTGCCTGTCTGAATATGTGCTGATGCCAAAGAAGGAATTTGATGGATATAGTCTCCCTGCAACCTATACACTGCCTTCTGCTTCCCTCCTAGGAGCCAGTGGCACTGAGACACTCCCTGCCCCCACGGCCACATAATCATCTCATCACTGTGAAAAATGCAGGGCGCAGATCTCCATCTGTTTTAAAGGCAAAAGCAGAGAGCTACAAACCCAAGGGGCACTGCTGCTGTTGTAGGCTTTTCAGGGCAGTTGTTACCTCTGGCTTATGTTTGAATGAGGTTGTATTTCTAAACTTAGCAGCAGGCATGGTGATTGTTTTTCTTGTCACTTAATTGTCTGGCAGCAAGGTGGATAGACACAGACTCACTCCTTTAGCAGACAGGAGTACAGATTACTCTGAGTTAGGCACCCTATTTTATCAAGCCCCACTGCACTAACATTGTTCTTGGCTATAAATGACAATGGGCAGTTTCTACCCACTTCCATTAACTGACATTCTGCAGTGTTCAGGTTAAATACTGTCCATCTATTCTGGTCTCTCAATACAGAGGATTTTTACTTTGAGACTCTGTTAAGTCTTGTCACTCTAGGAGGCAGCAAAAAAATATTCAAGTAGCCAGTTTCCTGCAATTTTGAAAGAAAAATCCCTCAGATTAAGTTCTAGATAAAATCTTATTATAAAAATATTTCTAATAAGCTTTACATTTTTATATATAGTGGCTTTATCTGAAATGACAAAGCATCCAGACATCCTAAGGATGAACAGATTTCCTATTACTCACAAAACTTCCTTCAGCTCCACTTCCTCCTTCACCTGATGATCTTTGCAGGACCAGTCTGAATCTCCTCCTAACATACCAAAAAAAAAACCCAAACAACCAAAACAAACAAACAAACAAAAAAAACCACAAAAAATGAAACAAAAAAAAAAACCCAAAACAAAACAAAAAAGTCCAAAAGCCAGCATTTATACTCTGGAAATTGACAATTCTCATTTTTAATCAGCAGAATAAAGCTTTATGCAGGGCACATTAGCATACTAAGCATACTAAGGGTACCAATGCCATTACTAATGATACTCCTACTATGTTTGTATCTGTCTTGTAGAAAGAGCATTGTATGCTTTTCCAAGACTTGCAAGGAAAATTTGTAGTCTTGAAAAGATTACTGATGAAATAAAATATTTGAAATTTGATTTTTCATGCTTGAAGAACTAAAACAGTTCATTTTATTTTCTAAATATTTTTACCTAATCACTCAAAATAGGAATAATATGGAAATGAGTAACAACCCCTTTTTTTTTATGGTGAATATAAGAACACCAATCCCTGTTGTGCTTAAAAAAATATATAAATTTAAGTAGAATGCTTATAGTAGGCCTCTTGATACACAGATTTTCTTGCTACAAAAGGACCTGGAAAAAGTTCTTTGTAGTGGGTAAAAATTTCAAGAATAAAAATATTTTTTTTATAACTCGCAGGATCATAGAATAGCTGAGGTTGGAAGTGAACTCTGGAGGGCATCTTGTCCAACCCCTCAGCTCAAGCAAGATTTTCTGGAGCTGGTTTCCCAGGACTTTGTCCAGGTGGCTTCTGAATATCTCCAGGGAAGAAGAGTCCACAGACTGGGTAACCTGTGCTTAGCTCAGTCACCCTCACAGTGAAGAATAGAATATCTTGCTGTGATATTGGTTGCAAACCATATTTTTCATAAAAATTCCAATTTTCCAGTGCTTTTATAAGACCTTGATTTGTAGTCTACTAACCTGGGGTTCCTTTGGGAAAGCAAAAAATATAGATCAAAAAGCTGTATTTTTATGGATGAGAAGTAATAAATATTTTGTCTTAAAAGGTTTTAGTTTTATATCAAATCTATGTTAATAACAGTTACTAGTTACTATTTTTAACAGTTCCAAACTTAAAACATGAATAAACTTTTGTGAAAGGCCTTCAATATTCATTATGATAAAAAAAAAGAAAGTTTGTAAAGAAGGTATGAACTGTACAATAGCAGGGATTTCAAACTACACAGACATTATTGACTATTCATTGTATCCTTTAAAATGACAGATAATTTTTAGTTAGTTTTTTTGAAGTACCATAAACCATAAACTCCATCAGTTTTGATGAGTTTGTAAGAACTCACTTCTCTTCAGCAATCATAAATTCTGAACAATAAATTCATTTGTTCCATGTTTCTGGTCTCAGCCAAGCATCAGTACAGAGACTTGCACTTTAATTATCAATAACCAGAAAACCAATAAATGACCCACAAGCAGAGCACAAAACCTGACCTGTCCTTACTGAGAGGGCTGAAAACTGACCCTCTACATGGATAACTCTGATCCAAACTTTTGAGTTTCAACATAACCAGTTAGGACAGAAGATGTCATTCCTATTCTCATTAATAAAGATTGTTTTTTTTTTTAGATTTACATAGCAGAAGGCAACATGTACGACCCCAGAGCTTTTCCTGCTTTCCCCACATTTCTGAAAGTCTTCTTACCTTTACTATTTCCCACAATTCCCCCAGCTCAGTACAACTACAAAGAAACTCTCTTAACTTTGTCACTTATTAATTATTTTGTCGCTTAGTGTTATATAGCTCTACTATAAGTATTTATTTTTGTTTGTTTGAGGCACTTTCCTCTTACCTTTACTATTTCCCACACAGAACACCAAGCACATCTCAAACTGAAATGGTAAATGGAATCCAAAGCTCCATTTTTGCTCCCCTGGCTGATAGCAACAGTTTAAAACATGCAAACCCTACTCCCATACCCTTTCTTTTTCCCTCATACAATAAAATGAATGCTTTAAGACTTTTATCTGGACAACTTAATTTTACTTGCCTTTCTGGAATACAATTTCCATCATTATTCAAGGATCTAATCTGGAATTAGAAAGAAAGTTACACCACAACTCAATTCCTTTTGTTCACTGATGTGATTTCTCAGACATTAAATCCCAGTGAGCACGGAAAATGGAAGTGGCACAAAGACAAAAAATCCCAACATAATGAGAAGGCATTAAAAAATACAAACAAAACATTTTCTTAACTCAAATAGTTATTATAGATTGGAAAAATGAACCTTAGAAAACCACCTGATAAAAAGTATTTATAAATTGCCTGTATTGTAATGGGAACATCTACTCTATTTTTTTTCTTTTCCCCAATGTTTTTTGGGGATTCTTGAGCCTCCCATTTCACCATTAGCATTATTTTTCACAATAAAACATAATTATTGTAGCATTCATCCCAGAATTAATCATCATAAATCCTTCAATACTCCTGGTTTTGTTTCTGTAGCTAAAAAACTGGAGAAAATAATATGGAAAAAAAGATTTTTGTAACTTAGAGTGAAAAAAGTTGGCTTTTTTGTTTTTCTGGTGCAGTCTAAACTTACTTTCTCTAACTTATCCAATGAGACTAATTTTTATTAAATTTAGCCAAATTAAATTTAATAATTTGTTTGAAATTTTAAAGTTTGGAGATTTGTACTTCAAAACTTGTGTTGGCTGTTTTTAATTCTATGTATTTAAGCAGCCTATGTTAAACAGTATGAAAATGTATCTTCCATGTTAGGAAAAAATGCAACTTTTTTTGTATGGTACTTTTTTTTTCCAACATACTGAGTAAAATATTTGGATTAAAAGGACGCATTAATAAACTTATGCGATAAATAAATACAATTTTAATTCCTTTCAAAATGCAATTAAAGATAGTTATGTGTTGATAAAGAGTTTGACTAGATTTAAAAATTCTGATACCTATTTCCACTTTTGAAATTATCATTTTTTAGAGTTACACTTACTATAGACAAACAAATTATGCAAAGAAATTACTGGATACCAGGGGCATTGCCATGTGCTGCCTCCGTTGTTTGTTGTCTTTCTAATTGTGGGTGGAATCACCTCCAAAGGCTTTTGCTGTGGAATAAAACAGAATTATTGCGAAGGGAAGGAAATTACTCCAGAGCAACTGAGGCTTGGGAACATACAGCCCTGAAACAACTTCTCTGTGTATGCTGGCCCTAAGTGCTATTGAAAATCCATGTGATTAAGTATCTTAAAGGGCTTTAAAACTAGGATTAATTTGCCTAGTAAAAAGTGGGTGCTTTTGAAACGTGTAACTTCTAATAATGTTGTGGAAGCATAATTAAAAAAATCTTTGCCATCTCTATAGAATTTTTGTGGTTTACTCTTATGTGATCTTGTGATAATGTTGATGTTGGTGGTTTTTTGGTTTTGGTTTTTCTTTTTGATTTTTTGCAAAATAGTTGATTAAAATAATACAAAACATGTATTACATTTTCCTCATTATTTTAGAGTTGAGGGCAACTAGCAACCAACTCAGCATGTTAAGAGTTTCAAACCACCCACCTTATATGCTTTTGTTTGGTATCTGTAAAAAGTTTTTCATCTGTCAGCCCTGAAAACTAAAGCATGAGATCTGTATCTTACAATGGGTCCTTTCTTTTTCATGCCACGTCAGTCAAGAGACAAAAAGACAACTTGGATTTTACTTGTACTTACTCGGGGGTAGATTCACTCTTTTTTTTTTTGTGTGTGTGTGTGTGTGTTTCTGTCACTACAGGACACGTGAAAACACGATGTGAGCTGCTGCTATTGCAAAGGTGAAAAAGAGGAAGTTTATTTTCTGACTCCAGCATTTATACTTTTCCAAAGGTGACAGTGGATTGGAGGGTGAACATCCTACTTTTCTAACGACATTGGACAAACTATTAGTACATTAAATTTCTCCACCTCTATGAAGGAATGTAAAATAATAGGTTGTTTACAGAAAGTTGTGTGAGAAAGTCCTCTACAAGAATGTAAACTCAGAAGGCTTTAGAAAATCTTAAGAATCAGGGCAAAATGTGTCTATTTTTTTCCTACATTATCACTCAAACACTCATGCTACTTGCTGAATGGTTATGGGGTTCAGACAGAATGCTTTTGAATTACTGATGGAACTTCTTTAGGAAGAAATCCACAGGGAAAAAAAAGGGTGTCATTTCTTAATGTCTTTTGAAATACCCACTCATTCTCAAGGTTTAATTTTTATCAGTTTTTGTTGTTGTCAAGTCTGCATTCATAAGGAAGCCTGAAGTAAGCTTGCTACTTTGAAAAAATGCTTTTACAAAAGGGTTTTAGCAGGATATTGTTAATTTCCTTTTTATTTCATTGAACACGTTGAAATGGGGTAAGACTGAAATGACCAAGGAACATCTACAGCTGTCCCTATTTCATGTGGAAATTCAATCTATCATATCAGTCCCTCCCTAAGTAGTCACTCTGCCTTGAACACAAGGTCTTCATCCATTTGACATAAGGTTCTAGGGTACCTGAAACAAGTAACTTTGTATTACTTAGTAGCTCACAAATATTTATAGATAACTGAAATTGCCAGCTGAAAAAGCCAGACTGAAATGATACTCGCAGCTCTGATTTCATGAAGTTTTTTTTGTCTTAGCAATGTGCATTCCTAGGGAATGAAGATAAGAAAGTCATGCGAATTTTGTGATCTTAAACAGCACAGGGATTCTTAAAAGATTGAAATCCCAGCAAAACCAGCAGGAAAACTTATGCTTTAAAGAGTCATGAAATTCAAGAGGTATCCTGGATCCCTCCAAAATGCATGGGATGTGATATATTGCCATCACTTCTGCCCACAGACTGCCTGCTCTCCTGTTATGACCTTGCAGGTCCCTCACCCCTTCCATATGGTTCCTCTGAGAGCTCCAGCTGGCTTTCACCAACTCCCAGCAGGGGAAATTGTGTTTACTTGCTTTATCTCACCAAACAGAGGCAAGGTGCTGAGGCTCAGTAAAGCTGGCTATGCAAAGAACCACTTGAATTCAGTTCTAAAAGGTCAGCAATGATTTTGAAAAGCAAACATGGAGGAACAAACAGCTGACTTCTCACTGATTGGTATTTTTAAGTGTCAGGCAGATACTGCATACAGCAGAAAAGGCAGATCTCAAACAATCTTATCCTATTTCCATGAAAAAAATATAAGCACTCAATAGTTTAAATAAAGTAAATGGTTTCAGACAAGATCCTGATGGATGGTGGGAAAGGGGAGATGACCATCCTGCCATGATGCCTGCACACTAATCTCACTAATTATTAATTCCCACTAGCTCCCACAAGTTGAAACTTTGTGAAACACATAGAAAATACATAAGCACAGAGAGCACTTTCTCAAAGTAACTCTATGTGGCATTAGATCTTTCTACTTACAGGTAACTGTGCTAGTTCTGTGTCAAGGTTTTCATACCAACAGCTTCTACCATCTAATCACATACCTAAAATTCCTGTGTATCAGCAGCAAAATTCACTGTAATTGCAGCTATCTGCAAAACAAGGGATTAATAGTTTCCTGTGGTTAAAGGAACTTGTCTGGTCATCCAGGAGACACTTTGGTAGCCACACTCCACCACCTAAAGCCCCTTTGCAGATACACCCTCTGCTACTCACACCATGTCTATTATTATTATTATTATTATTATTATTATTATTATTATTATTATTA